>JBBPBX010061876.1:6404-20993 GCA_038048925.1 Garcialebias charrua | reverse complement strand
CTGTTTTTATCCATTTATTTGAATTGTAACCTTCGTTTGAGACTGTGATGACGAACTGTGCTCAGTGACAGTCATTTTTAGAAAGATTCCTTTTAAGCTGCAAGGATTTTGTTGCATGCTAATTTTAAGCACAGCCAAGCTCGATGTGAGACAATCCACCTGCTCGTTGCAATTTTTCAGCCTTGAGCAGGCGTTGGTGTCTTTAAATTTCATGCAAGATGGTGTTCGTCACTTGTGCTTTTGATCGTAACATCCACTATGTTGTCTTTTTCATTAAAACGACTGGTTTAAATCATTTCTGAGTGTGTAGGTTTTACGTTTGACAGACTGGGCATTTTTATTAAAAGTGTGCTTGAAGTTGATAAAATGTAAATATGTGATGCATGTTTGTGTGCACAGGTTTTTTTTAATATATTTTTATCTTTTCCAAGTCTTAAATGTAAGTTTATCATCTCTGGCAGCTTTTCCCGTACAACGAGGACTCTGGCATCCTTATCGGCACCAGGAAGCAAGTGGGCCTGGTAGCCTCACTTGCTGATATTGCCTGGCTTGACGGAGATGAAGAAGATGATGATGATTACCTTGGCAGACCCTGGTGAGATCAAAATAACCCAGAAGAAAAGTTTTCTAGATCTAGATTAGGATCTGTGGAAAGTGTTGTTTTTTACATGGTTGCATTTCTTGCCTCATTGAAGCAGGTCAGGGATTCCACCGGGGCTCGTGTTTCGCACCCAAAGGC
Source organism: Garcialebias charrua (assembly GCA_038048925.1). Taxonomy (NCBI): domain Eukaryota; kingdom Metazoa; phylum Chordata; class Actinopteri; order Cyprinodontiformes; family Rivulidae; genus Garcialebias; species Garcialebias charrua. The sequence continues at coordinate 20,254 of JBBPBX010061876.1, read as the reverse complement.
CCCATCCTGGGAGAAAACCCCTCACTCGTCAGAGCTCACTACCCAGCCTGCATCAGGGCGCTTCGGACCCGCAGGGGGCATCAGCCACGAACAATGAGGCGATCCAGAAAATCGGCGCTCTGGAGAGTGAACTGGTCAAACTTCGAGCCCAGATAGCTCAGATCGTCCTGGCTCAGGAGAAATCTGCACAGTCAGGTGCAGTTCGTTTGGTTTCATGTGTAACTCTGTGTCTTCACCACTAGATGGCAGCAGAACCTTAGATGTTACACAGCTTTGACGTTTCTGTCCCTTTTCTCCAGCTGCTGCCACAGGGCCTCCTCCACCTTCTGGTACTCTTCCTCCTCCACCCCCTCCTCCTCCTCCACCCCCTCCTCCACCACCAGGATTACAGAGGACATTTTCAGCCATTGATTTGATAAAAGAGCGCAAAGGAAGGAAGGCGAATGATCCGGCAGCTCTGGAGTCAAGGACAGAAATCCCCAGCATGCTTGAGATCTTAAAGGACATCAACAAAGTGAAGCTGCGCTCTGTAAAAAGGTCTGTTTCAACTTTAGTCATCTTTACTCTAATTATGATGCTGAGTGACAAAAAAAAAAATCAACTCTTGCAGTGTTCAATGCTTTTATCGCCTTGTTCCGTTCTCCCAGCCGTCCGGGGGAATACGAGGTCAAGGTGAAGTCACAGGAGCCGGTAGACGCTGCGGCTCTCATCGCTGAAGCCCTGAAACGCAAGTTCGCTCATCGCTATCAGCAAGGCAGCGGACAGGAAGACAAGGACGATTTCAGACTTCCTGTCCCAGAGGTGAAACCTCAAACTGAACCCCCTCTGGTGAGAAACGTGCTTTTCTTCTCGTCTGGTTTACAGCTCTGTGGAGAATTGTTAGACATGTTCTGGTAGTTGTGTGAGTGAAGTGTTTCAGCTACTTTCATCTGTTTTTTTTTTCAGCCTTTTTTGTTCTCCATTTAGATTATTTCTGCTAACTACTACGACATTTTCGTGCTTCTTCTAACTTGTTTCTCTAATTTCAGCCTGTTATGCTCTTTTCAGCTTATTTATGCAAGTTTCAGCCTTTTCTGCTACTATTTAGCCGTTTTTATGCTAATTGTAACTTTTTCGGCTAGTTCCACATTTCTTTGGCTCCCATTTAAACTTTTTTCTGCCTAATTCAGCAAAAACGTGCTCTCTCCACTTCCTTCTGGTATTTTAAGCTTCTTTCTGATTTTTAGCTACTGTTTGGCTTTTTTTCTTCTTCAAATTTCCACTTTTATCTGATAATTTCCACTGTTTTATGCTCATTTCTGCTTCTTTCAGCCTAATTGGGCAAGTGTGTTCTTTCTGCTTTCTTATGCTAATTTAAGCTTGTTCTACCTTTGCAGCATTTTTTAAGCTAATTTCAGCTGTTTTCAGATAGTTTTTCGTGGTCATTTCGGCTACCTTTATCCTAATTAACTTTTCTCTGCAAATTTAAGCTTATGCTCCTTTCAAGGTATTTCTGCTTCTTTCTGCTATTTCAGCTACTATTTAGCTGTTTCTATGCTAATTTAATCCTTTTCAGCTACCGTAATTCTACTTTTTTTGGGCCTAATTTCAGCTCTTTTTGCTTCCCTCTGGTAGTTTAAGCTTCTTTATCTACCGTTACTTCTATCTTTCTATTCTTTATCTGCTTCTTTAGCTACTTTTGCTAACTTGAGCTTTTTTATCAAATTTCCTAATTTTTATGGTAATTTCTGGTTATTTAAACTTAATTCAGCAAATATGTTCTTTCTGCTTTCTTCTACTAATTTAGGCTTGTTTTTCCATTTCAGCTACATTCCAGCATGTTTTGTTTTAGCTAATTTGAGCTGTTTTTCAGTTAATAAGCATTCACACTACATTTTCGCAGGAAATTCAGTTTCTCTAGATTGAATTGTTGTCTCTTGGTTTTTCCACAGTTTGGGCAGCACATGTTGAAACAAACTGGAAAGAGAAAGTTTCTCTGATCAGTCGAGCCCGAGCTGGTGATCCAGATGTTCTGTGGACTCTCTCAAAGGGCCTCGTTTTGGTATCTATCCTGAAATCTTCTGGCTGGCCCAAATACCAAGTCATCTGATGTGATCATCCTGACTGCATTTTGCACTTTTGTAACAACCTTTAGCTTTACGAACATAATTTTCTGTTGTAAACGTCAACACTAGTTGTTTTTTTATTGCACAATGAAGAAGTGATCAGTTTTGCTCCCTTTTTTTAAGGGGGTGGTTAAAGCCAAAAAGCATATACTGTACCGGTATGTTGAGGAAGAAAGCAGCATTTTCTGACATGGTGATTTTCACACGGTGTTAAACAGACACAAACTTAGGACTGATTAAGATTGGGAGTTTCTAGAATACTGTAATTACTGTTTTTAATTATGAGTTTTAGATCCGTTTTATTAATTTATAGGTTCTCTGTCCTGCGAGCGGCACATTTTGTTCAAGGTTTGTTACAGTTTGCCCCTCGATTGAAGTATTTTCTGTTTTAATTTTATTTGCCTTTAAGATCCAAAGACATTCCACTTGGTACTGCTACACTTGACATTTTCCAAGACTGCCCTGTCTTTTTTATCTCGTTTAAATTAAGAAAAGCCTCTTAAGTTTATAGATCTTAAAGAGTTGTTTTGATCAATTCCTACTGATGTTCAGGAGTTGCCTATTGTTCACTGTTCTGACAGCATATTAAATGAAAAATGGTCTTAATTAAGCGTACACGCCTAAATTTAAGCCAGAAATGAAAAGTTTTAGAGCTTTGTTCTTTAAGTCGACGTTTTCTAAAGGGAAGATTGGATGCATCAGCAGAGACTTTTAATTTATGGTTAAAAATTTTAATAAGTTGTTTGAATCTTCAAAGCCTTTAATAAAAGTTGAAATTGCCTGACTCTCGTTTGTGGTTTTTATCCTGTTGTTTTAAGCTCATTTGCTAATAATATCTTTAAATTGCCATTTAAAATTTTGGATTTAAAACAGGCAATCTTACTCTGTTGTGACATTACCGGTATATTGATGAAACTATTACCGTAATCATCACAGGGCTGTAAAATTGTAAAATGAGCAAACTATTAATTTGAATCTAAAAAAGCTAAGTCTGGTCCTCTGGACATTCAAAAAAACAAAAAAACAAAACAAAGCAAAAAATTGTAGAAACGTTTCGTCTTTCGTCCGAAAGACTTCCTCAGTCTGAGGTGCTGGGTTCAGCTCAGTCTTATAAATAGCACCCTCTCACAGTGTTACACAACCAGTTGGCTGATGACAGCCTGAAACCAGCTGCTCACATGATCAAGGAGGACCATCAGCCTAACAATGGATCGTTAGCACCCTGATGGTTGTTTGCTATTCACAGAGGGCTGAGTGATACCAGCAATCACAGCATTGTAGGAGGGGGACAGTTGAACTCGGAGGCCTCCACCCCTGTTTAATGATGGGCGGTTTCTTTTCACAAAGATGGCCTCCTTTACTCCTCTCTCAAACCATCGTTCCTCTCTATCAAGGATGTGAACATCTTCATCCCTGAAAGAGTGACCGCTGGCCTGGAGATGAGTGTAGACTGCAGAGTCCTGACCTGATGATGTTGATCTTCTGTGCTGGGCCATCCTTTTGGCCAGTGGCTGTTTAGTTTCCCCGATATAAGACTGATCACAGCCCTCCTGACACTGAACAGCATACACAATGTTACTCTGTTTTTGCCGGGGTCTTTCGGACGAAAGACGAAACGTTTCTACAATTTTTTGCTTTGTTTTGTTTTTTTGTTTTTTTGAATGTCCAGAGGACCAGACTTAGCTTTTTTAGATTTTTCTACCTGGATTATTGAGCATGCATCAGGGTATTAATTTGAACGTTTTAGAAAGTGATTGACACTTGTGTTTTTAAGATGGCGACAGCCAGCTGAGCTTAAAACAAAAATGGCTACAACTCGTTGATTTTACAGAGAATGAGCTAAAGTTGGGTGTGGTAGCAGCTGACAGTTATCCACATTTAGCACATAGTCCAAGAGCTAGCAAATCACTTGAGAGTGCATAAGATTTGACCAAAATGGCTACAACTCCTTTTCATAGCTGAATGGTTCCCAATCCTGATCCCTGAGGAACACCATCCTGAATCTAAAAAAGCTAAGTCTGGTCCTCTGGACATTAAAAAAAAAAAAAAGCAAAAAAATTGTAGAAACGTTTCGTCTTTCGTCCGAAAGACTTCCTCAGTCTTATAAATAGCACCCTCTCACAGTGGATCAACCAGTTGGCTGATGACAGCTGAAACCAGCTGCTCACATGATCAAGGAGGACCATCAGCCTAACGATGGATCGTTAGCACCCTGATGGTTGTTTGCTATTCACAGAGGGCTGAGTGATACTAGCAATAACAGCATTGTAAGAGGGGGACAGTTGAACCCGGAGGCCTCCACCTCTGTTTAATGATGGACGGTTTCTTTTCACAAAGATGGCCTCCTTTACTCCTCTCTCAAACCATCGTTCCTCTCTATCAAGGATGTGAACATCTTCATCCCTGAAAGAGTGACCGCTGGCCTGGAGATGAGTGTAGACTGCAGAGTCCTGACCTGATGATGTTGATCTTCTGTGCTGGGCCATCCTTTTGGCCAGTGGCTGTTTAGTTTCCCCGATGTAAGACTGATCACAGCCCTCCTGACACTGAACAGCATACACAATATTACTCTGTTTGTGCCGGGGGACTGGATCTTTGGGATGAACCAGTCTTTGCCGTAATGTATTTTGGGGTTTAAAAGCCACTGGGACGTTGTGTTTAGAAAATAAACGTCTCAATGTCTCTGAAACTCCCGCAACATACGGAATGACCACTGGTCTGGGTCTGGGTTCCTTCTTTTCACCTGATGGCTGCTGGAGTCCTGTTTGGGTTTCTTCTCTGCTTTCAGGAAGGCCCAGTTAGGATATCCACATTTCTCTAGAGCCTGTTTTGTGTGTGATTTCTCCTTCTGTCTGGCTGCTGAGTTAGTGGGGACGCTGTCTGCTCTGTGGTACAGAGTCCTGATGACTCCTAACTTGTGCTCCAGAGGGTGATGGGAGTCAAACTGTAAATACTGAAACCGTCCATTAAACAGGGGTGGAGGCCTCCGGGTTCAACTGTCTCCCTCTTACAATGCTGTTATTGCTAGTATCACTCAGCCCTCTGTGAATAGCAAACAACCATCAGGGTGCTAACGATCCATCAATAGGCTGATGGTCCTCCTTGATCATGTGAGCAGCTGGTTTCAGGCTGTCATCAGCCAACTGGTTGATCCACTGTGGGAGGGTGCTATGGGGGGCCAAGATGGTGTAGAGGCAGGGGAACCGACTTGGGACCCGAAGGACCCAGGTTCAAACCCCAGTCACGGCATACCTTGTGGTGTCTATGGGCGGCACACCTCACCCCCAAATTGCCCCCCAGGCGCTTTCAATAGCTGCCCACTGCCCCACCTGGTGGTGGTTGGGTTAAATGCAGAGACTAATTTCGTCTTGTATGGAAACACACACAGATGACAAATGTGACATTATTATTATTATTATAAGACTGAGCTGAATACAGCACCTCAGACTGAGGAAGTCTTTCGGATGAAAGACGAAACGTTTCTACAATTTTTTTTTTCTTTTTTGAATGTCCAGACTTGGCTTTTTTAGATTTTTCTACCTGGATTATTGAGCATGCATCAGGGTACCATCCTGAATGTTTTAGTTGTTGCCCTGCTTTGACATGGTGATTAACGGGCTTCTGCAGAACACAAAGTAATTCATTGAATCGGCTATGTTGGAGCAATAAAACAAACATGCAGGATGGTGTTCCTCAAGGACTTGGGTTGGGCCCACTGCCATAGATTATCTAAAACTGGCCTGAAAGGCTGCAGGTCGTGTGCATTCCTTCAATAGTCTTAATTAAACATGCGTCTCCAGGTTAAACAGTGATGAAACGAGGCGAACTGGAGACGTCGACTCAAGTATTTGGCTCCACACTTGTGAAACTCAACAGGTTTTATTATTCAAATCGTAACTGCAACAGGCATGTATCAAAAAGGTCAATACAGCAAAGCCTTTACAAAATCTGGCTCGACACAGAAGTCTTCCCCCCCCAAAAATGGCTGTCGCAACAAATTGTAAACAGTTTCAACAGTCTTACAGCACTTACAGCAAAAATACGTCATCAGCTAAAGTAAGAAAAGCACCTGTTCTCTCGTTCAAAATGTTCCAACGCAAACACGTGCCACTGTACAGGATCAAAACCAGACAAACCCAACAAAGAAATGGAATGTTCAAAAGTCACTCGACCGTTTTGTTTCCATACAAAAAAAAAAGAAAAAACACCTCAACGAGAAGGCAAAGGGATTGGACAGTGCATTCAAAGACGAGCACACCATGCACTTGATGGGAACAGGAGTCCGTTTGGTCACTTAGCATAGTTTGTGCATAGATGTAAGGCATCAGTCGAGCAGTCCATCAGGTTTCATGTGGCTGTGAGAGACATTCTGCTTAGAGGGAGCCTCGTTGTTTGTCCGAGCAACTTTGCGCCGTCTGCAGTCACCCCCTCTCCCTCTTCAAAATAATAAAACCTGCAAAACCCTGAGCGAGTCGAGTTGCATGGAGTGACGTTCCAGGTGAGACTGAGCACTCTCCAATCCAACAGGGAGACTCCCTGAATTTGACCAGGACTGGATGATCCAGAAAAATATATATACTGTATATATATATTTTTAAAAAAAAGAGGACTCATTGATACAATAATACCTTTTACAGGATGTAGGAAACAAAGCTGCACATCCAACATTGTCGCCATCGTTCAGGAACGCATGGTAGCACAGGTGGAGTCATTTATGGCATCTGGTCTGTTTGAATAATCTGTGCTTTGAAGGCAAACCGTGGAGCCGACATGTTTCACTTCAGTTCAAGGAAAAACGACATGGTGATGCGTAAACAGTCTTTGTAGAGGCAGCAGAAGGACTGGGCTTGTCACATTTTTTTTTCTTTCTGTTTTTACACAAGGAAGAATCTTCAAAGCAAATCCAACATCATACTCAAAGGTCTCAGGAGGGCCCCACATCTACTCCACTTTGTCTCAATTCAGATCATTCTTCAAATATTTTGTTTTCAAATGGCACTTCAAAATACCAAAAGTCTTCTTTTGTTTTCAGTTTATACTGCTTTCCCCTTAAGGTTCACCAACAGCAACAAAAAAATAAAGTGGCATTAAGTCAGTAATGCCAAAGAATGCAGTCAAATAAATAAAGCGAATAAAAGAAAATACAGCAGTAGCCAAATGAGGTATCTATGTATTGCTCTATGCCAAAAAGGAATTAAATAAATTAAATAAAATCAGTGGTTTATCAGGATGGGAGGCCAAAGCAACGAGACAAAAAAAAGGTGTTAGGTGGGTCAGCTGCAGGGTGGATCATCAGATCATGGTGAGGGGTCAGAGTTCAGGAGGCCAAAGGGCGTACGAGGAGTGTCAGGATTCTCTGCTTCCCTGAGGTATTTCTTTGGAGCTGTTTTCCGTCGCTGCTGCTGCTGCTGCTGCGGCGCTGTCTGTGGCGGCTGCGCTAGGCTCCGCCTCCTCTGAGCCGGGGCTTTGTTCCTGCTGCAGGCCGCCCCAGCTGGCTTTGTTCAGCCCCATGTGGCCCAGCATTGTTTGGGACAGACGTGTGTCGGAGAAACGCGCCCACTCTGCAAACAGCGGCTCTGCCACATACGTCATAAAACCTGGAGGGGACAGATGCGGATTAACTTTAATATTAATTACAAGTTATAAATGCAAATATCGATCACAGCTGCCAAACTTGCCTATTTGAATGTTGCCAACGGTGTTTGCCTCTCTGTCACAAACTGGGCTCACTTCAAGCTTGTGCTTCTTCTCGATGTCTCCTGCATCAATTAAGCAAAATATAGTGAATTAATTAACTTTTAAAGCGTATTACCGTTACAGAACGACGGTGAAGCAGACGGATACCCTGTTGGAAGAACTCCTCTGTCACTTTCTCACTCCACTGTTTGCTCAGCTCCCAGGGTCTGCAGGGGTTACAGATGTCTGCACACTTCAGGGCCATCTGTGGGGACAGGAAACCAGAACCAATCGTTTTAAACCAACACCCTCACGCCCAGTGACCTTATAAGAAAAAGGACGGGGTGTAACTGGCCTGCAGGACGAAGTGACGGTGACTGGCGTTGCTCAAGCACAGGTTGTCCTGCTCAAGGTGCGTGCGAAACCTGGACAGGTAGTCATTCTGTCTGCTGATGTCCGTGGCCAGGATTAAGGAGCCCAAATCTCTCTCCATGTTGAGACTGGCGTTTCAGAAAAATCAGTTTAACAAAGTGAATGATTTTCAAGCAACAGCCGACTCGTTTGTTAGAAGTTACTCCAGAACCCAACTGACCTGTCCTCCATGGGTAAATGAGAAAACAGCCCGGTCTCTCTGAGGAGACCCACTGCAGACTTCCAGTGGTGGTTTTCCAGAACTGAGGTATTCTGAGAGTTAAAATAGGGACTCTTTATGAAAAAATAAACACGGCGCGTCTTTCCTGTTGTAAGTTAGTCAGGCTGCGTGTGTCTTACTCTGTAGAGTGTTGCTAGATAGTGGTCGGTCTTGATGAGAAAAGGCTGGTTGACCCCGGGGTGGTCCAGGTCGTGAGTGGCTGCTGCGAGAAGTCCCAGCAGGATGTCATAGGACGTTAGAGACTTCGCAAGCTGCATTCATAAGGGAAAAATGACACAAACTATTATGAGAACTCATTAATATTCAAATAGTATTTCTTTAAAGTAGCTGGAAATTTACCAATGATCAAAGAACTAGCTTCAGAGAAAAACTTGAAACATAAAAGAAGCCAAAAGTCTCACCATGGGCTCCTGCAGAAAGCAGAACATGGCTTGTGTGACGTCTGCAGCGTGAACAGAGTTATGATAAGGGTTGTCGTTGTGATAGTCCTCCTGAACCAAGACCAGGAACCTCCAGACTCTGACCATATCCAGCTGGAAGAGCTCCACCAAGCCATACTGGTTGAGCAGGTGGAAGGTCAGGGTGATCAGGCTGTTCCCTGAACATAAATATTTTCACAATTTGTGAGAAGTTCTTGGTTTTATTTTTAATGTTACAGTGAATGCCTCTCTTCTTAATCAGCATTTTTCAGAACTATTTTTTAATTTTCTTTATATTTATCCCTGAAGCATAAATATAATTTTCAAGAGGCTGGAAAACATTTGGAGACTGTTGTCAGTAGGACATGTGCAGTTATGTGTGATTTGTATTCATCGAGAGTCTGATGTGTTTAATTGGTAGTTCACATAGAGCAAAAGCGACTTTCAAGTTTCAACCACTGCGATACGTTTTTTAAAACTTTTTTCTGCATTCTGCTTCAAATTGCATCAAGATGAATAAATATCTGAGCACTCACATTCACACTCAAATTAAACTTTACTGAGTCTTAATTTTGTTTGCTCTAATAGATGGGGTACATCAGTTTCAGTAAAGTTGTGATAGAAGAGGGCTAAACTTTGTACAGTACTTGTGGATTTTTCTACTTTAAATTGTCTCAAAACACAGAAACGGGTAAAATAAAATAAAATAAAAAAGTCTTAAAAAAATTGTATTTTAATTTTTTCGCAACAAGGCAGAAGTCACAGTGTCTAAGCAGTCTGCAGGAGAGCGCATGCAGGAATCTCGCTGCAGAGATATTTATTCACTTGCGTGGGAGCTAACGAACATCTCAGTTCGGTTGGACCGAACCAGGCTCAGGGCAAACAGGAACTTACTTAGACTACAGCTGCAACTGTGATCAAAATTACAGCCCGAGTGGAAATTTACAGCTTTACTAAGATGCTTGAAACTGAAATAAATACTGTATATGCATATTAGATTCCCATCATTTGCTACACGTCTGTCCAGTAGATGGCACCAACACTTTAGATCTAAAGCCCAGGTGAAGCTGCACTCTGTGTTGTGACATAAACTACTACTTCAGATGTTCTACTTACCATTTGTCAACTTATCAAAGAGGAAAATGTCAAAATTCCAGTTGCCAACTTTCTCCAACATGCACTACAAGAGGGGGGAAGGGAAAGGGACAAAATAATAGATGTAAAATAAAATAAAAATGCAAACACACACTTCTAAATATTGTATTTGGGTGTTATTCTATGTGGGCTGTGTGCCGTACTCTAGCCTGTCCACTATAGTCTTCATCGAGGATGGGGAGGGGGATCTGCTGGGCGATTCCCCGCAGCAGGCGAGACGAGTGCAGGTATCTCTGGAAGCTGAGTAGTCTGTGAACCCTCCTTTCAGTACCAGCGCTGGACGATGGAGAACCACAGCCCAGTCGTGCTGCACACACACACACACACATATACATATTTTCAAAACATGGAACATGTACAAGATGTTCTCCCTCTATTTTTTCACTCAAAAGCTCATTAGGCTTGGAGAATTGTTTGGCCGGGACAAGCTCGGTGGGAATCTTGACACCAACACAGCGATATCCAAACAGTTGCTGCTGACACAGCCGCCTACTCATAAGCCTTTCATCTGGGATCACACAGTAGACATGCTTTGTCAGTGACCTTTCTTTCACACACACCAACACACACACACAGCTGCGAGGCCGTTTGTATCAGTTATAGCCTAGCTCTGGAGGATGCCAAGCAAATGGTAACAATTTTACAGTTTTTTTACATTTTTATTCAGAGTAGAAAGTGATGAAGTCCCCCACTTGTTTTTAAAAGTCCTTGAACAAATGTTAAAGGTCAACATGTAAAATAATGNCGAGAAGTCCCAGCAGGATGTCATAGGACGTTAGAGACTTCGCAAGCTGCATTCATAAGGGAAAAATGACACAAACTATTATGAGAACTCATTAATATTCAAATAGTATTTCTTTAAAGTAGCTGGAAATTTACCAATGATCAAAGAACTAGCTTCAGAGAAAAACTTGAAACATAAAAGAAGCCAAAAGTCTCACCATGGGCTCCTGCAGAAAGCAGAACATGGCTTGTGTGACGTCTGCAGCGTGAACAGAGTTATGATAAGGGTTGTCGTTGTGATAGTCCTCCTGAACCAAGACCAGGAACCTCCAGACTCTGACCATATCCAGCTGGAAGAGCTCCACCAAGCCATACTGGTTGAGCAGGTGGAAGGTCAGGGTGATCAGGCTGTTCCCTGAACATAAATATTTTCACAATTTGTGAGAAGTTCTTGGTTTTATTTTTAATGTTACAGTGAATGCCTCTCTTCTTAATCAGCATTTTTCAGAACTATTTTTTAATTTTCTTTATATTTATCCCTGAAGCATAAATATAATTTTCAAGAGGCTGGAAAACATTTGGAGACTGTTGTCAGTAGGACATGTGCAGTTATGTGTGATTTGTATTCATCGAGAGTCTGATGTGTTTAATTGGTAGTTCACATAGAGCAAAAGCGACTTTCAAGTTTCAACCACTGCGATACGTTTTTTAAAACTTTTTTCTGCATTCTGCTTCAAATTGCATCAAGATGAATAAATATCTGAGCACTCACATTCACACTCAAATTAAACTTTACTGAGTCTTAATTTTGTTTGCTCTAATAGATGGGGTACATCAGTTTCAGTAAAGTTGTGATAGAAGAGGGCTAAACTTTGTACAGTACTTGTGGATTTTTCTACTTTAAATTGTCTCAAAACACAGAAACGGGTAAAATAAAAAATAAAATAAAAGTCTTAAAAAAATTGTATTTTAATTTTTTCGCAACAAGGCAGAAGTCACAGTGTCTAAGCAGTCTGCAGGAGAGCGCATGCAGGAATCTCGCTGCAGAGATATTTATTCACTTGCGTGGGAGCTAACGAACATCTCAGTTCGGTTGGACCGAACCAGGCTCAGGGCAAACAGGAACTTACTTAGACTACAGCTGCAACTGTGATCAAAATTACAGCCCGAGTGGAAATTTACAGCTTTACTAAGATGCTTGAAACTGAAATAAATACTGTATATGCATATTAGATTCCCATCATTTGCTACACGTCTGTCCAGTAGATGGCACCAACACTTTAGATCTAAAGCCCAGGTGAAGCTGCACTCTGTGTTGTGACATAAACTACTACTTCAGATGTTCTACTTACCATTTGTCAACTTATCAAAGAGGAAAATGTCAAAATTCCAGTTGCCAACTTTCTCCAACATGCACTACAAGAGGGGGGAAGGGAAAGGGACAAAATAATAGATGTAAAATAAAATAAAAATGCAAACACACACTTCTAAATATTGTATTTGGGTGTTATTCTATGTGGGCTGTGTGCCGTACTCTAGCCTGTCCACTATAGTCTTCATCGAGGATGGGGAGGGGGATCTGCTGGGCGATTCCCCGCAGCAGGCGAGACGAGTGCAGGTATCTCTGGAAGCTGAGTAGTCTGTGAACCCTCCTTTCAGTACCAGCGCTGGACGATGGAGAACCACAGCCCAGTCGTGCTGCACACACACACACACACATATACATATTTTCAAAACATGGAACATGTACAAGATGTTCTCCCTCTATTTTTTCACTCAAAAGCTCATTAGGCTTGGAGAATTGTTTGGCCGGGACAAGCTCGGTGGGAATCTTGACACCAACACAGCGATATCCAAACAGTTGCTGCTGACACAGCCGCCTACTCATAAGCCTTTCATCTGGGATCACACAGTAGACATGCTTTGTCAGTGACCTTTCTTTCACACACACCAACACACACACACAGCTGCGAGGCCGTTTGTATCAGTTATAGCCTAGCTCTGGAGGATGCCAAGCAAATGGTAACAATTTTACAGTTTTTTTACATTTTTATTCAGAGTAGAAAGTGATGAAGTCCCCCACTTGTTTTTAAAAGTCCTTGAACAAATGTTAAAGGTCAACATGTAAAATAATGTAAAGATGCAGTGCACAAACATCTGGATGTCTTCAGAAGAACAACTACAACCTTTTAAAAACTTGGTTCACATGTTTTTAAGTTTGTTTTATTTTGAGAAAAGCACCTTCAGCACCAGCTTCTAAAACAGTGATCCAAACTCACCATGAAGAGTTCGGAAGTCGATGCAAAGGTAGGGATGGGAGCTTCTTCGTTCCGGTTCAAATCCAACCTGACTTCTTACTCTCACATCTCCTAGAAGAAATTAACACTTATTTCCTCAAGATTCAGGTGATGTAAAAAGAAAAGTGTCTTTAATTGTCCCAAATAAGCAGGACTTAATTAAATGTGATCATTTAGGCTACGCTTGTTTGTATTTCGCTTTAAGTTCCATGAGGATGGGCTTTACGACAGGTCAGTGAACAGAACACGACGATATGATCAAAACAAATGAGGGTCAAATTATCCACACAGCTGCCTGAAAACAGGTTTAAGTCCAATTTATTGGATAAAACTCAAACTGGTTCGGGTTTTCTAGCAATACCCAAAATCTGAACAAAAATATACAACAATTTTAATGTTTTTCTAAGTGTTAAGCCATTTTTAAAATAGTTTTATTCTGAAACTATACTGCAACAGTTGTAATGTTGCTCATATTCTTTATTACTGCAGCCCCTCTTGTTGTGTATTTGCTGTTTTAACTTCGGTCTCTTTCAGGCACTGCTCCAGAAAAAAATATTGTAATACATGCCAAACTAGTGAAATTTATATGAACTCTGAAATCAACTTTGTTATTTAACACATTATTTATATATTTTTGTTTGTTTGTTGTTATTATTTTTAGGGATGCACAATATTGGATTTTTGGCCAATATCCAATATGCCAATATGTTAAAACTTATTTGGCAGATACCAATACCAATATTTTTTTCCCAACACCTACTTACAGAGACCACATAACTTTGCTGTGGAATTAAAATACTACATTATTCTGCATGGCCTTTGT
>JBBPBX010061875.1:0-20994 GCA_038048925.1 Garcialebias charrua | reverse complement strand
ACATACCTAAAACGTTCAATGAAGCTATGATGTCACCAAACTCAAAGGAATGGACAGAGGCAATGGATGAGGAAATAAACTCACTAAAAGAAAATAACACTTTTACCCTAACAACCTTGCCAGAGGACAAGAAAGCAGTAGGGGGTCGATGGGTATATGTGAAGAAAAATAATGGTGATGATCAAGAAAAGTACAAAGCACGATATGTTGCCAAAGGTTATAGTCAGAATTATGGAATAGACTATGAAGAAACTTTTTCTCCAACAGCCAATATGACAAGTATTAGAGTTTTGATGCAATGTGCCATCCATGAAAATCTTATACTACATCAAATGGACGTAAAAACTGCATACCTACATGCACCAATAGATTTTGAAGTCTATGTAGAGCAACCTGAAGGATATGAAATAAAAGGAAAATCAAATGAGAAACTGGTTTATAAACTAGAAAAATCACTCTATGGCTTAAAACAGTCAGGCAGAAACTGGAACAGGACATTACATGACTACTTAACTGAAAATGATTTCATACAGAACCCTGCAGACCATTGTGTTTATACCAGGAAAACAGAAAAGAACAAAGTAATAATAATAATTTGGGTTGATGATATTATTATTGCTGCCAGTGATGAAAATATTCTGAAAACTGTGAAGGAAATCCTAACAGCGAGATTCAAAATGAAAGATATGGGCAAACTCAAACATTTTCTTGGCATTCATTTTGAGCACACAGAAAATTATGTAAAAATGTCACAAGAAAAATATGTAGAAAAAATACTTGAAAGATTTCAAATGCAAGACTGCAAACCAAGATCTACTCCTTGTGAACAAAAACTGAACTGCAATGAAGATGCTGAGAAAATGGAGAATGTAAAAGAGTACAGAGAGGCAGTTGGTAGCCTTATCTATTTAACTTCATGTACTCGACCTGATTTAAGTTTTATCTTAAGCAAATTATCACAACATCTCAATGAACCAACTATGGAACACTGGATTATGGTAAAACATGTACTAAGATATTTGAAACAAACAAAGGACAAGGCATTGTATTACAGTAAATGTGAAAATGATTTACATGTGACCGCCCATAGTGACTCAGATTGGGCTGCAGACGTAACTGACAGAAAAAGTGTTACGGGTTACTGCACAAGTTTAAATGAAAAAGGTACTTTAGTATCATGGAAAACAAAGAAACAACCAACTGTTGCATTATCAACCTGTGAAGCAGAGTATATAGCTTTATCAGCAACTACACAAGAATGTCTGTATTTGTCACAACTGTTGCAGAGCATGTACAAACATCAAATGAAACCACCCAAAATATTTGAAGATAATCAAGGGACTATAGCTCTAACAAAGAATCCTGTAAGCAGAAACAGATGTAAACACATTGACATAAAATATCATTTTGTGAGATCAAATGTCAATGCAGGAAAACTGAATTTGGAATATTGTCCAACAGATTTAATGGTGGCAGATGTTTTCACAAAGCCTGCAACAAAAGCAAAGTTGTTGAAGTTTGAAAAATACATTTTTGGAGTGTAAATAATGTTTTGTTTGATATTATTGACTGTGTTTAACTTTGACAAAATGAACGCAAGTAGGGGTGTTGAGTGGAATGCCTTCATTTGTCAAACATGTTTTATTTTGAAAGGACACGTACT
Source organism: Garcialebias charrua (assembly GCA_038048925.1). Taxonomy (NCBI): domain Eukaryota; kingdom Metazoa; phylum Chordata; class Actinopteri; order Cyprinodontiformes; family Rivulidae; genus Garcialebias; species Garcialebias charrua. The sequence goes on along the minus strand of JBBPBX010061875.1, from coordinate 19,331 downwards.
TCCTGTCATGTAATTAAGAACACGTGAGAAAGTATAAAAGGTGACGTGGCAACATAATAAAGAAGTTATTCCCCCTTGTGGTGAACAAACCAGAACACTGACTCTTGGTTATTATCTCCATTTATATTCCTTTGTCAAGACGGCTTGTCTGGACAATTGCACGCTATGTCTGCTGAGTAACGCTACCTGCCGACAAAATTCCAAAAGAAATCCAAAACTAGCTGAAATAGTTACTGGGAAGGAAAAAAAGCTGAATTTAGCAGAAGGTAGCTGAAAAAAGCTGAACTAGAACAAAAGCTGTTATGAGCAGTAAAATGTTTTAAAGGGTTTGTGGGATGTGATGAGAGCTCCATTCATTTTCAATGAGAAAAACATGGCCGACAAAGCTCAATATTTCAAAAAATTACACAAAAGCAAATATCAGAGCAGAAATGTCCTGAATGAGCTGAACGTTCTGATACATGAATTGTTGACATAGCACAAAAATAGTGGAACGAGTTAAGTGCAGAAAAACGTACGGGAAAAAGTGGAGCTCAACAGTGAGAATGATTTATAAACATTCAGACAGTAAATAGATTTGAAATGACCTTTGACCCTTCCCAGATTGTTGAGGAGCAACAGTCATTGCTGAAGTGTCGTTAACACACACGTATGATCCAGAACAGAAAACTGTCAAACTCCTGTATCAAGATGTTGGTTTCATCTGTGTCAGATTTGTTCCTGTGTTTGATTTTATACGTCTACCTTATAATGTTTTGCTAGTTTTTTAATATCTAAAAAAGCTAAGTCTGGTCCTCTGGACATTCAAAAAATAAAACAAAACAAAGCAAAAAATTGTAGAAACGTTTCGTCTTTCATCCGAAAGACTTCCTCAGTCTGAGTTACTGTATTCAGCTCAGTCTTATAAATAGCACCCTCTCACAGTGTTGCACAACCAGTTGGCTGATGACAGCCTGAAACCAGTTGCTCACATGATCAAGGAGGGCCATCAGCCTAACAATGGATCATTAGCACCCTGATGGTTGTTTGCTATTCACAGAGGGCTGAGTGCATAGTTGCCAAGTCCGCTTATTTCAAGCAGCATTCGGCCCGTTTTTTCCTGGAGTCGCTTTGAAATTTGGTCATCCGCTTGTGGCAGTTTTTTGGGCTTCTCGCGGACATTGAGTCGCTTATTTGTGCTTGTTTTTCAGTCGAGCAGTAATGCGAGTGGTAGGTAGTTTGTCACGCCCCCCTTCCACGTATGTTACATCAAGGTGGATGTGTTACGTTCAGGTGCAGTTGGCGCAAGCGACAGAGCCGAACTCCTGAAGTTATTTTAAAGGTATTGTGACATCATTTTTGAACTTTGCATATAGTGACACAACATATTTATCTTGTATCATTCAACTATGTTAGTTTTTAGCAAACAAAATGATAAATTAATGAAAATTACTTTCAAAGTGAGTTTAAAATTAAAAAATGTGTTTCTTCACGGGACATCCGACTACACGCAAATGCAACATTGGCCCTCATGCACGAACCGTTCGTACGCACAGATTTGTTCTTATACTGTGCGTACGAGTGATTTAGGATCATTTGTGGCATCCAACAATGTTTTCGTATCCTAGGATTTTTTTCAGATACGAACAAAATTTACGTGTGGTCCCGACCTGTCGTATATTTTAGGAGCGTCAGTCTGCTGTTATCCAGACGGCCTTTTCTCCACTAATAACTTTATATTTCGTTATTTAGAAAATATTTTGAGTTTAAAAACAATTAAATGCAACCACACATATTGGTTTAATTAAAGCGGCTTCAACACCCCCCCCCCCACGTCCACCACCTTGCGCCACCCGCGCGTGACCCCCCGCGCCACTCATGTCGACCACCGTGTGCCACGCAACGCGCCCGCGCAACCACGCCACGCGCCCCCACCCCGCGCAACTCATGTCGACCACCGTGTGCCACGCAACGCGCCCGCGCAACCACGCCACGCGCCCCCACCCCGCGCACTCATGTCGACCACCGTGTGCCACGCAACGCGCCCGCGCAACCACGCCACGCGCCCCCACCCCGCGCAACTCATGTCGACCACCGTGTGCCACGCAACGCGCCCGCGCAACCACGCCACGCGCCCCCACCCCGCGCACTCATGTCGACCACCGTGTGCCACGCAACGCGCCCGCGCAACCACGCCACGCGCAACTGTCGGCACGGCCCCCCCACCCCGTGCCACTGTCGACACACACACACACACACACACACACACACACATACACAGCGCCGCTGCAGAGACAGGGGAGAAAAAAGCGAAACCAGCTTATTCAGTCGTTTCATGTCATTTTTAATATAAACTGCCTGTTGACTGTGGGCGCTCACTGATGTCATCTGTATTCTGTGTGGGTCTGCGCTCAGATCCGGGGCTGACACTATGATCAAAGGCGAGTCAATTTTAATTCGCCAAACGCGTTTGTGTGTTTTCTGACGCATAAAAGCCGGAATGAATGGACACTTCCTGCTCGCGGTGGCAGGAAACTATATCCTTATATGGTGTTTTGAGGGGTGGGAATTATGTAAATAACCTCCCGCGTGCACGAGCAGGTGAATAGAACAGGTGGGATTCATCATTATTTACACAGCTCATATACACACATTTCCTGACGATAGAAGACTTTGTTGGATCTGACGTGGCATGTTCGTACGAACACTTCGTACGAACAAAAGTAGGAGAAATTTAGGATAAAAATACGAACATTTTCGTGCATGAGGGCCATTGTTCTTTATTCTTTGTCTAGACAAGACAACACTAATATGAGCTCTAAGTGGGGTAAATATGGAAAAATATATAATAAAGATTGGGAGAAAGAGCGTGCTCTTCAAGACTGGATCCGACCACAGATGGGAGACTTTTAAACAGAGTTTTAAGAAATCAAAGTTTTTTTCCTGCCTGTATGCTGTTTTTTTTTCTACCTGCTTCATTGAGCATCAGTATAAAGAAAGTTGTTTTGTTGACTTTGCAGTTTAATTTTAATTTTATTTTTTAATTTGTACACATGACAAACTGTATAAAAATGCAAAATGTATTTTTATTTTTTAGTCTGAATACGTTCTTTAATGTATAATTTTGCTGGTTATATGTAATGCCATAATAAATATGTTTATACTGTTTAAAAGGAGGTGGAACATCTGGAGAGCTGGTGCAAAGAGAACAATCTTCACATGAATGTGAAGAAGACAAAGGAGATGATTGTGGACTTCAGAAGGAACAAACACACCCATGCCCCACTGGTAATAGGTGGGTCTGCAGTGGAAGTGGTCTCCAGCTACAAATACCTGGGTGTACACCTGAATGATAACCTCAGCTGGAGCAACAACACCACCAGCCTGATCAAGAAAGGTCATCAGAGACTCTACTTCCTCAGACGGCTGAGACGAGCCGGTCTGAGCAGCCCAGTTCTCACCTCGTTCTACAGGTGTGCAGTGGAGAGCATCCTGTGCTCCAGCATCAACGTGTGGCATGGAGGCTGCACAGTTGAAGAAAGAAAAGCTCTGCAGAGAGTGGTGAAGGCTGCACAGAAGTCTGTTGGAGTCAGTCTCCCCACCATCACAGACATTTACACCTCTAGATGCAGGAAAAGAGCCACCTGTATCATGAAAGACCTCACTCATCCAGCACACTCACTCTTTGCCCCACTCCCCTCAGGACGGAGGTTGAGGAGCATCAAGTGTAGAACCACTAGACTGAGGAACAGCTTCTACCCTGAGGCTGTTAGACTCATGAATAAATAAAAATAAAATTAAAATAAACACTGCAAAATATCACATCATGGTGATGCTGATATGTTTTCTTGTTGCTGTGTTCATCTGTGACCATCTGTGACCATCTGCTCATACAAACTCATGTTCGTGCTGCTGTTTATTCCCACTATATTAGGCTTAGTGTATTACTAGTTGATGTTTTTCTTAGTTAGTTCTCGATGTTATTACTGTTTTTCTCTTTCATTTGTTGTTGGATGTAACTGGGACCTCGTGTACATAATCTCGTTTTCATCTCATGTACCACATGCGGTGCAAATGACAATAAAGACTCTCTGACTCTGACTCTCTGACTCTAAAACGGCCTTTTTTTACACAATGGGATGGGTTGCCAGCTGGGCTTTTTTGGGCCTTTTTCTAAAGAGCGAGTCGCTTGTTTGTGCTTGTTTTGAAGGAGCTGATCGCTTATTTCGGTCTGGAGATCTGGCAACCCTGGCTGAGTGATACTAGCAATAACAGCATTGTAAGTGGGGGACAGTTGAACCCGGAGGCCTCCACCTCTGTTTAATGATGGACGGTTTCTTTTCACAAAGATGGCCTCCTTTACTCCTCTCTCAAACCATTGTTCCTCTCTATCAAGGATGTGAACATCTTCATCCCTGAAAGAGTGACCGCTGGCCTGGAGATGAGTGTAGACCGCAGAGTCCTGACCTGATGATGTTGATCTTCTGTGCTGGGCCATCCTTTTGGCCAGTGGCTGTTTAGTTTCCCCGATGTAAGACTGATCACAGCCCTCCTGACACTGAACAGCATACACAATATTACTCTGTTTGTGCCGGGGGACTGGATCTTTGGGATGAACCAGTCTTTGCCGTAATGTATTTTGGGGTTTAAAAGCCACTGGGACGTTGTGTTTAGAAAATAAACGTCTCAATGTCTCTGAAACTCCCGCAACATATGGAATGACCACTGGTCTGGGTCTGGGTTCCTTCTTTTCACCTGATGGCTGGCTGGAGTCCTGTTTGGGTTTCTTCTCTGCTTTCAGGAAGGCCCAGTTAGGATATCCACATTTCTCTAGAGCCTGTTTTGTGTGTGATTTCTCCTTCTGTCTGGCTGCTGAGTTAGTGGGGACGCTGTCTGCTCTGTGGTACAGAGTCCTGATGACTCCTAACTTGTGCTCCAGAGGGTGATGGGAGTCAAACTGTAAATACTGGTCTGTGTGTGTGGGTTTGCGGTACACCTCAGTTTGCAGCTGGTCTCAGGCTGTCATCAGCCAACTGGTTGTGCAACACTGTGAGAGGGTGCTATTTATAAGACTGAGCTGAATACAGCAACTCAGACTGAGGAAGTCTTTCGGACGAAAGACGAAACGTTTCTACATTTTTTTGCTTTGTTTTGTTTTTTGAATGTCCAGAGGACCAGACTTAGCTTTTTTAGATTTTTCTACCTGGATTATTGAGCATGCATCAGAGTAGTTTTTTGATACTTTGTTTAAAAAAAAAAATGTTTTTTTTTCTCTCTTTTGTTTTCTATTGTTTATTGTTTGTTTGTTTATTGTTTAATGAAATTCTATCACTGCTGTTCATTGTTCTTTAGTTTTAGCAGGTCGCTTTCGTAAATGAGCCCATGAGGTTCAAAAGATTTACCTGACTAAATAAAGGTTGAATGAATGGTTTATTTATTTATTCATTCATTTCAGATTTGAAGCCAGAAGTTGAAATTACAATTCACAATAATGAAAAACAAGAAAGAAAAAGCAAAACAAACAAATCTAAAATGAAAGGAAGCAGAAGAAGAAAAAAAATCTTATCATATCTGCTTCCTTTAAAAAAAAATCAGTTCAAATCGGTTTAGTCTTTAATTAAATAACATTTTGTGTAATGTTCTGATTTTAGAAAACTGTTGAAGAATGTGAGAAAGAACTAAGAAGAACTTTTCCAAATGATTCTGGCTCATGTCTAACCTCCAAAGCTGATGGTTTATTTTTTAATCTTTATTTAAACAGAAAATCAAACTTTGATTTTAAATCTCTTACAAACATGTTCAGGTAAATAAAGTCAGCAGGTCAGAAGTTGTTACTTCAGTGCAGGAGAAAACTTTTCACAGCAACACACAAAAACATGAACATTGACATCAAATCAACTATAAATCCATCAAATAATAAACATTAAACTACAATAAAAGAACAATGAACTAATAAAACTAAATCTGCACATTTTCAGATATTTCTTCTCTAAATGTGTTGAAATGACCACGTCGTGAACAAATGCACCTCAGATGCATCATTCAGCTGAATGTAGCAGAGAATCAAGTTTCTGTTTCCTCTCAGTGACAGGAGCTCTAATACTGACACTGATGCAGCAGAAAGTCTACATTTCAGTTTAGATCCAACTTCAACTGTTGCTTTGATTTGATGTCAGCTGATTCACAAATCTATAAATCATCACACAACAGCATGTGTGGAAAAGTTCACGGCACAAACAAAAAGCAGCATCAGAAACAGAAAGACACAATAAAAGAATCCACACTGAGGATTGTTTGTCTCTGATCCCAGGAACAAGGTGAAATCTGAGAACTTTCTTCCACCTGGAAGCACAACACTCTGTAATGTGCTGGTCTAGATGACATCAGGGTCTGTCATGTCTCCATGTGGAGGGAACAGCTGTTTGAAACGTGTCACTGTTTCTTCATCTGAATGTGAAGATCCTGCTCTACTCATCCCTGAAGACTGCAGTCTCCTCCTCTCCTTCAGCTCTGGAACCATCAACATGATGCTTTTTCTCTGGTCCTGACTTCTGGCTGCTGCTGGTCTGAAAGAACATCAGGTTTTATAATTACTGCAAGAACATTTCTAACTGAATATATCATGCATGATACATAAAGTACCTTGAAGTAGAAGTAGAGGACAAGGATGGATCCCATCAAACCCAGCAGGACCACAACTAGTCTGATGATCAAAGCAGTCAAATAGCCTGAAACTGAATTCAACACATCCCTCATCAGGTTGCAGCTAAATTAGTTAAATATATAAAATTAAGTTTTAATTCTAAATTAATAATTTCTGATGAGTCAGTTGAATCGGACCGTTTTCCTCCTGGACTCAATGAAGTTACCTGAGATGGTGAGGCTGAGCGGCTGGCTCCTAGAGGAGAAGTTATGGGAGAAAACGTAGACGTGATAAGCACAGCTGTAGGTTCCTTGGTGGGTGTGGTCTGCAGCAGAGAACAGGAAGTGGGCGGAGTGATTGACAGCTGGCAGGGTGTAGTTCTGTGCTGAGTTGGAGGTGTTGAAGAGGAGCTGGAAGGAACCATTTTGGTACTGAGGTTTGATGGAGCACCTGATGCTGAAATCTGAGCGTATGGGAACCTCAGACCCCTGTTTTATGGCTTTGGAGACCCCGTCAGTGGAAGACAGGAAGATATGTGGATCAACCAACAAATCTGGAGGAAACAAACGTTTAAAAATGGATCAATATTTATTGTAAAACAGTGAAAAGATGTCCTGAGTTCAGCAGCAACTCTGACGGTGAGCTCAGATAAGTTGCCATGGCAACTAGCATGTCTAAACATGACAGCTTCCTCTGGGTGGGCCTTTAGAGTCAAAGCTAAAACACAGCAGAGAGGGACAGAAGACTTACAGGTGGTAATTACTCCAGTTTTTAAGTTCACATTCATCTAAAGGTTCACAAGTTCTGTTTTAAGGAAACTGTTTAAACATTTGAAACGTGATGGAGGAACATTTACAAAGTTATTAAACATGTTAGAGTTCAGTTTTACCTGAGCAGATCACCTCATAGAATTGGTCAGATTGATGTGTCCGTTCAAGATCAGACAAATCTAAACAATCTCTTGGTGCAGATTTTCGTTCCAAACAGCCAGACCTGATCAACCACACAGGTCTGACTGGAGATTCCTTTAATTTTCTTGTTGACACAACAGAACCACAACCCAGTTGAGAACACACTGCAGCAGCTGAGTTCTTGTTCCACTCATCATTTGGGGCATCCACTGGTCTCCAGTGTTTCTGGTAAAACAGCTCCAGAGTCCCAGCACAGCGGCTGGCCTCTCCCACCAACCTGACACCAGCTGAGCAGAGAGAGAAAAATAATGAAGAAATGAAGAAAACCAGTGAACATCATCAAGTCTGCAACTCCTCGTCTACCTGAACAGGTGAGTCCAACAGCTTTTCCAGGTGAGCAGGTGTTTCTAGCTGAAGCTGAGCTTCTACAGTCCAGGAGAGCAGACTCGTTACCTTCACACTGGAACTCTCTGCTCCATGTTGGAGCCTCCACTTCTCCATAGAGCGCCCCCTGGAGGACTGGAGGAGGAGCACAGTCCAGCTCCCTGCAGACCACCTCTGCATCCTGCTGGTCAAAGTCATCTTCACACACTGAGGACCAGGACTGGTTAAAGTTCACCTCCAGTCTGCCTGAGCACACGTTAGTCCCATCAACCAGCCTGACTGAGTCTGGACAGAGAGGAAGAGGAGAATCAGAGACCTTCATCAGTTTCTCAGATCTCTATCTATCTATCTATCTATCTATCTATCTTCTATCTATCTATCTATCTATCTATCTATCTATCTATCTATCTATCTATCTATCTATCTATCTATCTATCTATCTATCTTCGTTTAACATCCGTTTTCCCGATTCCGGGGTGGAACGCTACATCTTTGTCGCAGGTTTTTGATGCCAGATTAGACGGTTAGTTGAGTCCAGTTCATTGAGGTTCAGCGCTTTCAGATCTTGTTGAATCGTTTGCGCCCAGGTCTTTTTCGGACGGCCTTTGGGACGGGTGCCAGGTACTTCAAGGTTTTCAATAGCAAGTATAGCACTGTTTTCACTTCGTTTAACATGACCGAACCACCGCAAACGGTGTCGCCGGCATGCGTCCTTAATCGCACATAAGCCTGCTCGATGCAGGATTTCGGTCGATTGGATGTGATCTTTAAGACTAATGTGTTGCATCCATCGGAGCATTTTCATGTCGGTTCGGTGAAGTTGCTGTTTGAGTTTTGTTGTCATTGGCCATGTTTCTGCGCCATACAACAGCACGGGACGTATCACTGAGCCATAGAGTCTTGAACGTAGGAGTAGTGGGATGTCGCGCCGCATCAGTATAGAAGCGAGTAGATGCCATTTATTCCATGCCACACGTATACGTGCCCGAACGGCAGCTTCGGCTGTTCCAGTACAGTCCAACACATTCCCTAAATATTGAAATGACTTGACTGTTTGGACGCCAACGGCTCCAATTGTATTGTTGCGTTGTACTTGTTGTCGTGGATTGATGCAAGTAGGACAAATGAAATTGGTCGCTTTCGACAATGGACCACTTATTTTTGAACAACGTTTGTGACAACACTGTTGGCACTGTTGACACATGATTGAATTGCTGCCCACACCAGCTTTGCAAACTGAACAGGGCCAACGACCAGTGGGTGTGGATTCGACGGATTCTCCAGTGTTCATCGCTTTTGTTTTGTCAATGTTGATTTTGAACCCATGGTCGGTGAGTTGAGTGTTCCATTCTTCAAACATCTGTTCTGATGTGGCCGTTAGAATGATATCATCTGTGTAATGGGCATGACCGTGTCCACTTTGATACACCTGTGTACTTTTGAACTGTTCCAGAGATGACCTTTACTGACCTCTCAGTAAAGCAAGACATTTACCACAAAATCATTCCATTAGTTGTAATCTGAGAATATAGTCACCAAAAGAGACTATTTCTATCTTTGATTTTAGGCTGATGTGATCAAAAGAATAACTTTTGTCATTTTCATGATATATGTTATATGCTGTTATTCTTTTAATATGGAGTATTACTGTGTTCACTGCTGTGTTAAAGTTGAAGTCTCGGGTCAGAGAGACCCGACGGTTTTGTTTAGAAAGTCAGAAGACAGTTAATCTGTTGTTTTCAGGAGAAGGGCTCCAGCTTTCTCTGTTTTTTCTAAACATTTTCCTCTGCTGCTGGCTGTAACCTTGGGTCGTGATAACACAAGTCTCACTCCTCTCATGATCTTCTTTTAAGTTCTAACTTTTGCTGAAACGCTTCAGAGTTTGCTGGGAACTTCAAAAGAGATGTGAACTTTCCCAAAGAGCTGGATGGACGTTTAGCCACACGCTAAGGGCATGTCGTCCAGCTAAGGACTGATAACAGGCTGTTATGAGTCCACTGAGAACGAGCGTAAGCTCAAAACTTTGTTTATTCCTTCATGGAATAGTTATCTTGAAGTAAGAGGCCAGGAGCTGAAGCATTTTCTGATGACCAACGCGGAACCCAGGAGACGTTGAAAACGTAAACTAGAACCAGTTTTGGATGAACTGGGCCTGAAGGACTGTGCATCTTACAGGCTGGTGTCATCTCTTTATCAGACTTGTCGTCGAAAGGTAAAGAGCTGTTTACAAACGTACCTGGATTTTAGCAGAAATCTGATGAGAAGTGTCACTTTTGGTAACATGCTCACGATAATTTCCTTTAAACCATCTCTCCATCTTCCTCCTATCTTTTTCCCTCAATTCTAAGCTGGAAACTATTTTAAGCTAAAGAGCCCTCAGACTAAATATGTTTAACATCCAGTATTGAAGTCTGTTGTGTTAAATTTAACTGTGCTGACGTATTAAATTGAAAGAAAGTGAAATCATGTCAATCAAGTGTAATGGTGTTAATTTAGTGATTTATTTTGAATAAATGGTAGTGTCTTTGGCATACCAACTAAGTTAACGTGTCCATTGTCACTTTATGGCTTTATTTATTTATCCATCATAAAGATCACAGAAATATTGGGTAAACTGAAAAAGAAAAGAATCCGTGAAATTACTATTCAATCTGAATAAGTAAATTAATTAAGGATAAAGAGGTCAGCTTAATACTGACCCCTGTTAAAATCCTTTAGTTACATCTGGGTGGCACTATATGTGTTTAAAGACACAATATAGGGTCTCCCTCATGTTCCCTTCATCTGGTGGCCAGTACGAGTTTTCTGAAAGTTTATTGATAAATCTGTGATCTCTCATGAACTTGAAACGTTATGTTGGCATGGTTATTCCAATTTTTGGACTCTGAAGGTGATAATTTTTGGCTGAGGTGTTCAAGGCAGGCAGATTCTGCATGTTTTATCATTTGAAGCTGAGAGATTGTTATTGTTCAACTCCTTAACACGCTGTGGGAAGCTTTTAGGTGAAGTTTTGTCAGCCCGTGGTCTGTGGGGGGGTTCTGGTTCCGTTCGGCCCAGTTCACGCACAGACTCCGGTACAAAGCTTTGTTGACCGCCGAGTCAAACTGCCTGAAAAGCTGTTAACATCTGCAAGATTGCTGTGTGTGGTATTTTTGCATGTTAGAGCAGGTCGAAAAAGCATATTACTGTTAGAACGTTGTCGGCTGGGTTTCAGACCCGTTTCCTGCTCCATTAAAAAGTGGACCGGAACCGACCTTGAAGTGGCTCCGAGCGAGTCCGTGTTTGTTCTACAGCTGCAGTGCTGGGTTACTGAGCGTAGCTAAGTTGTGCCTGTTTTAATTGTGATTGCCACGTTTCAGAATTTTGGGAAGTTAATTTAAAGCGTTTGAGTTGTTTAAGAGTCTAGAGTTGCGTGCTAAGCTAACGTTACAGAGACGTGTCCTACACGTTGTTTATGAGCTGTGATTGGATGAACGAGAGCTGTGAGCTGTCAATCACTCGTGGCGAGCGCTGATTCGCTGTAGTGGGAACGCACGCCGTTGCGACCAACCCACTTTGTCGTCATTTCCGGTACTGCATTGGGCGAATGTAAGAAAACTACATTCACCATGAATGCTTGGAATGAACTACAAGCGCTGTGATTGATTGGTTGACGTCACGTATCTGTTTAGCGAGCTCCGCCTCGCTCAACGGAAGCTGGTGACGCGCTGCGTCGACCCGCCTATTTGTGTCGTCATTTCCAGGTGCACTTTGGGTGACAAGCAGTTCACACTCAAACGGAGATTTCACTGAAAGTTTAAAAAACTAATTTGAAGCCATCTAAACTGTCTAACAACATAAATTTGTCTCTGACAAGAACGCGGTTCGAGCGTTTATCACTGACACACTAGAAACTAACTCTGAAAAGGTTGTTTTTAGTTTAAATACTGAATAAAAAAATCAGTCTCCTCGTGATAACATTAAGACTCGAAGCTGCCCCCTGTTGGTTAAAAGACGTTGACAGATGAGTTTTCTCAAAAACATCATAAAAAAGTCAGCATTTTTATGGTGAATTACCAGCTCTAAAATTGTTCTGTACACAAACAATAACTCCTGTTTATTTTAAATAAGAAAATTTGGAATAACAGAGGTACAGACGAACATTTTTGCTTATTTTAAATACGAAAGAATTTAAAATAACAAACAAAAGTACAGTTTTCACTCCAGATAACTGCAATTTTTTTCCTTTCTCTTCCTTCTCTCTGACACATCATCTTCCACAGTTATCCTGTGTACATTTAAACTTTCCTGTTTATTTCAAATAGTGAAAAGTTTAGAGTAACGAATACAGAGCATCTTTTATTTTTATTTTCACTGAAAATCCAGATAAAAGATGGCAGGCACAGAGGGTGAGACCCCTGACACCACGGATACGGGGCAGCCTGTGCCAACTGAAGGCCACGACCCGACCAAAGCAGATTGGATCGAACGTGCCTTATTTTCACTCACAGGGTCCATCACAAACTATCATGAAGAGACACAGTTGATGGAGGAAGCAGATGTGGACAGAGCATTAAAAACTGTAACAGCTGGAACCACAACGGCTGAAAAGAAAGCAGACAGAGATAAACGTTTGGCTAAATTGAGCCTTCTGTTAAAGGCCAAGCTAGACTTTGAAACTGCTGTACGCCGGGCTGTCTCTACATCATGTTTAACAGCACAAATGGAGGTTGCCACTTTACAGCAGGAGGTAAAGAGTTTAACACAGTTGAGTATTGGCAGCGCTGAACAAACGCGTAGTCTCTACGAAGAATGCACAGTGTTAAAAAGGGATTTTGAGCAATCACAAGATGATTTGGAAAAATGTGTGGTGGAGAAGGATAAGTATTACCATCAGTACAAGTCGATTCAGGCGGATTGTGGGGAGGCACGGGACGCGCTGGACAAATGCACGGACACCCTGGAATCATTATCACTACGGTACACAAGGCTGCAAGATGATTATAGAAAATCACAAGAGCAGCACATGATGTTACAACGTGAGAATGAAGGGTTAAGGGTCCAACTGAACAGTTGTAGAATAGAGCGTGCATCAGCAATGAACAAACTCTTTGACGAAGAGAGAAAATGTTTGGATCTCATGAGTAAACACCTTGAGAATCCACCGCCTCCGCCGCCCCCTCCCATACCTGATGACCCACTCCCTCCTCCACCGCCCCCGCCCATGCCCGATGCACTACTCCCTCCGCCACCACCTCCACCTCAACAGACATTTGCTGGGACAACCCAATGGCAGGTACCTACGTACCCCATGTCTACAGGTGTACCTGGTGCGCAGATGGGTGGGTATATCACTATTAATGGCTCTCAATTCGCTGTCCCAATAGAACGACTCCATAAAATTTCCCAGTTCGTTCAACGTTTTGAGCCAGGGCAATATGGTTCGACTGAAACCGATACCTATCTGAAAGACATTGAGTTTAAACTGGCATGCTATCCGAACGCTACGGTTGACGATAAAATCAGTTTGATCAAACTCACCACAAACAGGAAAGTGCAGCACTTCATTGCGCGTCAACCAGTCGCCATTTTGAAGGATTACAAACTTTTCTGCGAAACTCTACTGCAGGAATATGCTCCTCGCATGGGAGACGTTGGCTACCAAGCCGCATTGAAAATCACTCAGGGGCAGAATGAACATCCAATCCCATATTATGACAGACTTTTCGAAGCCTTTTTTGGTGATCGGAATGAGCCAGGTATGGAGGATGAACGTGATTTTAAGTTTCTCTTTATGAACAATCTATATTCGGAGATTGGTTCAACGGCCAACCTCATGGCCGACTACAGAGAAAAAACCATGCGTGAATTAAAGGAGTGCGCTATACGTGTTTTTGAAACATACAAGCGACACAAGAAACCCGTTGAAGTGTATCCAGGTGAAAAGGTCAAATACCAAACGCTAGACCTTGAAGGAGCAAGAGCGCCAGCTCACTCTTTTAAGGAAGGCGAGAATAAACAAAATTTCCAACCTGACAGACCGCAAAATGAAGGTGTCCGCTGGAACAAAGACCAAAAGGGGTCCAGAGACCCTAAGTGGTACAGGCCGCATCAAGAGGAAGAACCCCATCATCAAAAAAGGGGGGCGTTCCAAAAGAAAAAGAAATATGGGTCCCAAGGAGACTCATATGAAAGAGGGTGGTCCCAGAGGGGACCCCCGAGCAATGCGCCAGCTCCTGCACCTCAAACTGAACAGTCTGGGGCGAGGAAAAACCCACAGAAGTTCCAGAAAAAAGGCCCTAAACCTCTGTCCTCAGAAGAGATGGAGAACATACGTCGGTTGTTAGAAAGTTTGAAAAAAACAAACAAGGAAAACAAACCTGGAGTAATGTGTAGCACTATCATTGATAGTAACTCAGAGCACACAAATAACAACAATGCCACAATTGCTGACAGTCACCAAGATACTGATGGTCAGGATGCTGACAATCAGGGTACATACAGTCAACAAGACGTTGACTGTGACCATGACATCATTGTTACAGAGTCCGAGAGCCCCTCATCAGAAAAAGGGGGGGAAAGCTCACTCACCAAAGACAATGACTCGTCACAGACCGATCACTCAGACCCATGTGTGACTGCACTACCAGTACAGGTGAATGAAAATCACACAGACAATGGTAGACGTAACAAACGTCGGAAAAAACCTGATAGGTTCCTGTGTAACATTATCAGGAAGGGGCCCGCTAAGAAGGCTTACCTGTCAATCACTTTAGAAGGGGTCCTCACAGAAGAGGCCCTCCTGGATGGTGGGGCTGACATAACCATTATGTCTCCCACACTGTTGAAGGAGCTACGGATAGCCGCTAGCGGTGTTGACAGGGAAATACCCCTCAAAGAATGTGCTGTAGTATTGCAGGGACTCTCAGAGACGAGAACAACCCTAACAGCTATAGCCATGGTTCATATGCAGATTGGTGAAATGACGCTATACCACCCGGTACACGTGTCCGCCGTTGACTCATTCCCATTTTTGGTCGGCCAAGACTTTATAAACCGCTTCGACGCGATTATAGATTATGGCGATCAGACAATGTGGACCAGAGTGAGCCAACCACTGCCAATCGATATGCCTACACAAGGTGACACTGACTGTCTAACAGCAGGTACCGCGGAAGGCACAAAGGGATCCTCCAACGAGAGCACAATCCCGGTAAGTGAACCTTCAGCAACAGGTGAGGCAGAAAAGGCCCAACAAGAGAGCCTCCTCTGCGAGCTGAAACAGTCAGCACTCACTGAACACTACCTACCACAGGTAGTCAAAGGTGTTGAGATCCAAGGATCCCACACCGATGATGCTGTTTTGTCTCCTTGGACGGAGAAATCAGCGATCAGCCAAGCTTTCTATGGAACCTTGGTTAAAAAACAGTTGGGTCTAGAAATGAACAAAAAGGCTTTCCGCTTTTCGTTGGACCCCAACGATAAACAGGTAATGACCGCAAAAGGGATCATTGACCTGAAACTGATCTGGAACCAACGAGAACTGGATCACCCGTTCCTCGTGGTCCCGAACTTACCACATGCAACCTACATAGGCTCCGACATTTTGGTAAGATTAGGTGTCCGAGTGGACATCAACAACAATGTACTGTGGTCACTAGACACAGCCACAAAGGACTCTCCTGTGCTAACCACAGAGAACCTTAAGGCTGGACAGACCATTCCAGAGGTCTGCCAGATTGCTAACAGCCATAACACTGCGGTACCACCTCAGGTTATGAACAAGCCGGTGATGTGTCACATCATGAAAGGACAAGCTATTAGCACAAAACAGGCATACTTTCAACCATCTCCTATGTTTTTCAACTTAGGACTATCCATGGAGGCCACATGCCAAGTGACTCTCGACTGCAGAACCACGACTGTTGATGTGTGCAACACAAGCACGGAAGAGGTGCTGATCCCAAAACACACACACAGCTAGGATGGTTGATCTCTCAGACAAGAGATCAAAAGACTGGGTGGACATGGATATGATGTTTGTAAAGGAAATAATAAGTTATGTTATTGAACCGTTTACATATATATGCAATTTATCTTTTTCAACAGGAATATTTCCAGATAACATGAAAGTAGCAAAGGTAATTCCTCTTTTTAAAAATGGTGATAAATGTGTATTCAATAATTATAGGCCAATATCCTTATTACCACAGTTCTCAAAGATTCTAGAAAAACTATTTGTGTCCAGATTGGATCAATTTATTGATAAACAAAACATTTTAAGTAGCAGTCAATATGGGTTTAGAGAAAAAAACTCTACGTCAATGGCTCTCATGGATTTAATGGAACAAATAACTAATGCTGTCGATCATAAACAGTACTGTGTTAGTGTTTTTGTTGATCTAAAAAAAGCATTTGATACCATTGACCACACCATTCTCCTTGAAAAACTAAATAAATATGGTATTAGAGGACCAGCATTACAGTGGGTATCTAGCTATTTGAAGGATAGGAAACAGTTTGTGCAAATAAATGATGTTAGATCTGACCTCCGTGATATCACTTGTGGAGTTCCTCAGGGTTCTGTGCTTGGACCAAAGTTGTTTATTTTATATGTGAATGACTTGGTAAATGTGTCAGGACTTCTTAAATGTGTTCTTTTTGCCGATGACACCACTTTTTTCTGTTCGGGTAATGACATAAAACAGATTTTGGATATGATGAAAACAGAATTTATAAAAATACAAACTTGGTTTAAATTAAACAAATTATCTTTGAATTTAGATAAAACTAACTACATGATTTTCAGTAACAAAAAGGGAATTGTTGATGACGATCCATTTGAAATTGAAGATGTTGTGATCTGTAAAGTGAGTGAAGTGAAGTTTCTGGGTGTTATCATTGATGACAAACTGACATGGAAACATCATGTAAATTCTATTAAAAAAAACTAGCTAGAGCAATTGCAGTACTGTATAAAGTCAGGGATTTTTTAATTGATAAAGCTTTACATATGTTGTATAACACAATCATTGCTCCACATTTAATCTATTGTATTGAGGTTTGGGGAAAAGCATGCAAAACTATTACAAAGCCTGTTTTTATTTTACAAAAGAGAGCTGTAAGAGTAATCACCAGAAAACATTTCACTCACCCTTCAAACACCTTGTTTATTCAACTAAACTTATTGAAATTCCAGGAATTGGTAGAATATAGTATTTTATCAATTATGTATAGGGCTCATAATAACACATTACCTTTAAATATCCAAAGAAATTTTATAAAAAGACAAAGTTATTACAATCTCAAAGGGACAGAGATATTCATCAAACCACAATTCAGAACCAGCTTAAAAGGACGGTCTACCTCAATTCAGGGAATTCGATTGTGGAATGCTCTGGAGAGTGATGTTAAAAATGAAAAATCAATGTATACATTTAAGAAAAAGGTCAAAAAGGACTTGCTCAAAAACTATATGATGTAATCTTGCGTGTTTGTGTATTACAATTATGTTGTACTTATGATGTACGGTACGTTTGTGTATTACAGTTAGAAAAATTAAGTAGAGTTATTCATTTTATGAAGCAGTTTGTGTATTACAGTTAGAAAAATTAAGTAGAATTATTCATTTTTGTGATGAATTTGTGTATTACAATTAGGAAAATTAAGTAGAATTATTCATTTTGTGAACATCTTGATGTTGTGCCATCTTTTAGTTTGTGTATTTCAATTAGAAAAATTAAGTAGAATTAAGTAGAATTATTCATTTTATGATCTAGTTTGTGTATTACAGTTAGGAAAATTAAAAAAAATAAAAAAAATAAAAAAATAGGAAAATTAAATAAAATTATAAAAAAATAAAAAAAAAATAAAAAAATTAGAATTAGAAAATTAATTAGAATTATGGGTGATGTAGTTTGTGTATTACAGTTAGAAATATTAAGTAGAATTATTCATTTTGTGATCTAGTTTATGTTTTACAGTCAGGAAAATTAAGTAGAATTATTCATTTTGTGATGTAGTTTGTGTATTACAGTTAGGAAAATAGGTAGAACTATTCATTCTGTGATGTTGCTTGAAAGTTATCATTGGTTGAACAAACTGTGAAATAGGGGCAGATATAATAAGATTTCATCTTCTTTCTGCTCCCTTCATTTTATCCTACTTGTAATCTTGTATCTGATGAAACTGTCTTGTATTGTTCTTTTAAAATGAATGAATAAACATCAAATCAAATCAAATCAAAAATCTCTACTGATTTTCATGATTTTGAACTAAGCATTCCATTTCTGGGAGGACTCCCAGAAAACTTGATCCCAAGTCAACACACGGGGCAAGTCTTGTTCACGAAACCAACACAGGCCATAGCTCTTTTCTCCCCCACTGAGTCCGACCAGGACACTGTCCGCAGGTTCGGTTTCAACAAAGGAGACAGTCTATGCCCTCAAACTTACAGTGCACTACCTGTTGACAGGTTTTACGACACTGAAGGGGACTCACTGGAGCTCCCCAAAGAACAAGAACCCCTCTCAGTTGCTTCACAGATTGACCAGGTGGTCGCCCAAGCCGACGCCCTGAAAACTGATGAAGAAAGGGACAAACTTCGCAAAGTTCTTCTAAAATATGAGAAATCATTCTCAACTGACTCGATGGATTGTGGGTTGACCACGCTCCACACAGTGAGCATCCCAACCCCGCCTAATGCTCCCCCTGCATTTGTCAGACAGTACAAGATTCCTCTGGCAGCACATCAACCTATCAGAGAAATCATTAATGACCTGTTAGAAAAAGGTATCATCCGATACTGTAACAGCACTTACTCTGCGCCTTTATGGCCGGTGTTAAAACCAAATGGTAAGTGGAGACTCACTATAGACTACCGAAAGCTAAACAAACAAGTTCCCTTATCCAGATGGCCTATGACGCAACTCCAACAGGAACTGCCCAAGGTCACCAATGGTAAGTACTTCTCGACCCTCGACGTCGCCTCTGGTTTTTGGACCATCCCTGTGCGCGCCGAGGACCAGTACAAACTAGCTTTCACTTTTGGTGGCCGTCAATACACCTTTAACAGGTGTCCCTTTGGCTACGCTAACTCACCTGCAGAGTTCAACATCTTCTTGAACAAAGCATGTCCTGACGCCCACGAGCGTGGGACACTGATTTATGTGGACGATGTCCTTTTGAGGCAGCCAACACTGGACTCACATTTGGCTGAGATCGACCACGTTCTGAATCAACTAACAACTGCTGGTGCTAAGATATCACTGTCAAAATGCCAATGGTGCAGAACCAAAGTGGACTACGTTGGCCTACTTGTAGGTCCAGACGGAGTACAACCACAGCTGACTCGCACCCAAGGCCTCGACAATCTCAAAGTCCCCACCAATCTCAAAGAACTACAAAGTTTTCTGGGCGTGTGTAACTACTCGAAC
>JBBPBX010061874.1:0-20994 GCA_038048925.1 Garcialebias charrua | reverse complement strand
AGGGAGCAGACATGATAATAAATTTTCTTCTTCTGCTTCCTTTGATTTTATGTTAGTTTTTTTATTTTATTTTATGAAATTGTATTTGTGTTTTTAATGAAAATGAAATGAAATGATTAAATAAATAAATAAAATAAATAAATAAAATAAAATGTTGATTAATTATTAAAAATACAATGAGGAGACGTTGCCCTTGGTCCAGTGAACCCAGTATGTGGGGTGGATGACCAGCTCGCGCACACGCTCCTGCCCAGCAGAGACGTGGACGGCATGTCCCGCGGAAGAGACACGCCTTGAGAAGCGTGCCCTACACGTTATGCACAGCAGCGTGTCCAGACAGCTCTACAGCGCGTGCACAACTGCTGATGTGTCGAACTGGTGCGGCTGTGGCTGAGTGGTTAGAGCAGTCGTCCTCCAATGCAAGAGTTGGGGATTGGAATCCACCAGCAGTCACATGCCGAAGTGTCCCTGGGCAAAACACTGAACCTCTCATTGCCTCTAATGTGTGTCCCATCGGTGTATGAATGTGATAAAGCTCTGATTAGTCTCTTTAAAATGATTTGTTCATTTAGCTTTGTATAGATATAGTAGAGTGCTGTATGAATGGGTAAATGAGGCACAGGTTGTAGTGTAAAGCACTTTTAAGTACAGTATCTTGATTAGATAGAAAGGTGCTATATGACAGCTGAGAATTGAAGCACCTGAAGGCAATGGCAGTCGATTGGAGCAGGAGCAACAAAGTGCAAGACTGAATTCAGCGGAGAAGAGTTGGATTCGGAACCATGAAGTGTGTGTGTGCTGGACAATAATTTGATATCGATATATCTCGCAATATAATTTTATTCAATAACGATGATATGAATTTTAAGCATATTTTCGATATTTCTATAGGATTTTCAGCGTTCACCGACGCTTTTCTTTTTCTGTTCGGGTTGAAGTGGCTGCTTCAGTTTCAACCAGGACAGAAAAAGCTGCGACACAACTACGTAAGTGCGTGGTGACGTAGAAGTTACGCAGAGCTCGAGTCCAGAAGGCGTTAGCGGTAGCAGGCTAAGCTAAGCTAATCTCCAATGCGCGTAAAGTTTTCGCTTGAGCCACATTTTGGACACTCCTGGTTAAAACGTTTGGTTTCTATTCTGGTTTGTGGTCAGTAAAGTGGCATTTGAGCAAGGGGAGTTAGATTTGTTGTTTTATGTCCCAGTTTGAGAACAAAGGTCGGCGGTCATCTGTGTATCATGACTAGACTAATGTGTTCAATTCAGTCTAAAAAAGCTAATTCTGGTCCTCTGGACATTCAAACGAACTGAGCTGAATACAGCAGCTTAGACTGAAGAAGTCTTTCGGACGAAAGACGAAACGTTTCTACAATTTTTTTGTTTTGTTTTGTTTTTTGAATGTCCAGAGGACCAGACTTAGCTTTTTTAGATTTTTCTACCTGGATTATTGAGCAGCATCAGGGTGTTCAATTCAGTATCCATCCATCCATCTTCTTCCGATTATACGGGGTCGGGTCGCGGGGGTAGCAGCCTAAGTAGGGAGGCCCAGACTTCCCTCTCCCCAGCCACTTGGAGCAGCTCCTCTGGGGGAATCCCAAGGCGTTCCCAGGCCAGCCGAGAAACATAGTCCCTCCAGCGCGTCCTGGGTCTTCCTCTGGGTCTCCTCCCGGTGGGACATGCCCGGAACACCTCACCAGGGAGGCGTCCAGGAGGCATCCTAACCAGATGCCCGAGCCACCTCAACTGGCTCCTCTCGATGTGGAGAAGCAGCGGCTCTACTCCGAGTCCCTCCCGGATGACTGAGCTTCTCACCCTATCTCTAAGGGAGAGTCCAGCCACCCTGCGGAGAAAACTCATTTCAGCCGCTTGTATCCGAGATCTTGTTCTTTCGGTCATCAACCCAAAGCTCATGACCATAGATGAGGGTGGGAACGTAGATCGATCGGTAAATTGAGAGCTTTGCCTTTTCGACTCAGCTCTCTCTTCACCACGACAGACCGGTACAGCGCCCGCTTCACTGCGGATGCTGCACCTATCCGCCTATCGATCTCACGCTCCAGTTTTCCCTCATTCGTGAACAAGACCCCGAGATACTTAAACTCCTCCACTTGGGGCAGGACCTCCTCCCCGACCCGGAGAGGGCATGCTACCCTTTTCCGGCTCAAGACCATGGCCTCGGATTTGGAGGAACTGATCCTCATCCCGGCCGCATCACACTCGGCTGCAAACCGCTCCAGTGAAAGTTGTAAATCACGAACTGATGAAGCCAGTAGGACCACATCATCTGCAAAAAACAGAGAAGCGATTCTAAGGTCACCAAAACGGATCCTCTCAACACCTTGGCTGCGCCTAGAAATTCTGTCCATAAAAGTTATGAACAGAATCGGTGACAAAGGGCAACCTTGGCGGAGTCCAACTCTCACCGGAAACGAGCCTGACTTACTGCCGGCAATGCGGACCAAGCTCTGACACCGGTCGTACAGGGACCTAACAGCCCATATCAATGGGCCTGGTACCCCATACTCCCGGAGTACCCCCCACAGAACCCCCCGAGGGACGCGGTCGAATGCCTTCTCCAAGTCCACAAAGCACATGTAAACTGGTTGGGCAAACTCCCACGCACCCTCCAGGACCCTGCTGAGGGTGTAGAGCTGGTCCAGTGTTCCACGACCAGGACGAAAACCACACTGCTCCTCCTGAATCCGAGGTTCGACTATCCGACGGACCCTCCTCTCCAGAACCCCTGAATAGACCTTACCAGGGAGGCTTAAGAGTGTGATCCCCCTATAGTTGGAACACACCCTACGGTCCCCCTTTTTGAATAGAGTAGACAATTCAGTATTAAGTAACCAAATAAAGATTACAATATTGTAATATATAATACAATAAAAATCCCAAAAAAAGTGAATACAAACATGATTAAGTCAGAGTCAGAGTCAGAGAGTCTTTATTGTCATTTGCACCGCATGTGGTACATGTGATGAAAACGAGATTATGTACACGGGGTCCCAGTTACATCCAACAACAAATGCAAGAGAAAAACAGTAATAACATCTAGAATTAACTAAGAAAAACATCAACTAGTAATACACTAAGCCTAATGTAGTGGGAATAAACAGCAGCACGAACATGAGTTTGTATGAGCAGATGGTCACAGATGAACACAGATGAACACAGATACAGCAACAAGAAAACAGATCAGCATCAGCATGATGTGATATTTTGCAGTGTTTATTTTTATTTTATTTTTATTTATTCATGAGTCTAACAGCCTCAGGGTAGAAGCTGTTCCTCAGTCTAGTGGTTCTACATTTGATGCTCCTCAACCTCCGTCCTGAGGGGAGTGGGGCAAAGAGTGAGTGTGCTGGGTGAGTGAGGTCTTTCATGATGCAGGTGGCTCTTTTCCTGCATCTGGAGGTGTAAATGTCTGTGATTGTGGGGAGACTGACTCCAACAGACTTCTGTGCAGCCTTCACCACTCTCTGCAGAGCTTTCCTCTCTTCAACTGTGCAGCCTCCATGCCACACGTTGATGCTGGAGCACAGGATGCTCTCCACTGCACACCTGTAGAACGAGGTGAGGACTGGGCTGCTCAGACCAGCTCGTCTCAGCCGTCTGAGGAAGTAGAGTCTCTGATGACCTTTCTTGATCAGGCTGGTGGTGTTGTTGCTCCAGCTGAGGTTATCATTCAAGTGTACACCCAAGTATTTGTAGCTGGAGACCACTTCCACTGCAGATCCACCTATTTTCAGTGGGGCGTGGGTGTGTTTGTTCCTTCTGAAGTCCACAATCATCTCCTTTGTCTTCTTCACATTCATGTGAAGATTATTCTCTTTGCACCAGCTCTCCAGGTGTTCCACCTCCTGTTATGACCATTAAATGACCAAATATAACTCAATCCTATTGTGAGACTTTATTTCTACCAAACTTTAATAATTAACTTTATTAATGATCATTTCCAGTGTGAATGTCCATCAAAACTTCTTAATAACAGAACTACACTAGAATTTTTTTTTTTTTCTGGTTTGAACTGTATGATTTCTGAAAATAAAGAACAATCGATGTGTGGGTGTTTGACACTACAGTCAAGTTTTGACATTTTATTTTATGTTTCCTCCGTGTCAAGCGTCCATAGTGGAGCAGAAGTGGTGGTGCCAGATGCATCCGTGCCTTGACGGGGAGGAATGCAAAGTTCTTCCAGATCTGAAGGGCTGGAGCTGTGCGACAGGGAACAAGATCAAAACCACAAAGGTGAGACGTTCAAAAAAACGAGCCCGTCTCTTTATTGACGCCAGAATCAGACCTGTTGAAACTGGTGTAGCCGCCCTTCAAGGTCAACGTGCTGTGACTTCTACTGTTGCCTTTAACTAAAAAGGTTTGTGTTTGCAGCCTGTGCTAGGACCCCTTGGGGACCTCCAATCAATGGGCTGCCATGTCTCCTTAGCACTTTCAGGCCACTCTGAGCACCCAAACTGGCCAATTACTCACTCCAGTTACTTGCTTTTAACTTTGTAACACAATGCCTGTATCCTTCACTGTGTTATGACTACCCATAGACTTCTGTTCTGCCTCTCTCCACGTACTTAATTATTTAAACTGCCTGCACCACACCACACCTGCCTGGAGCCGGGAGCCTGGAGCCTTGGGCTATCGATTCACAGACTGCTCGGGACCTCAGAATGGAATACACATACGATATTTATTTATATATACACACTCACTAACAAAAATGTTAAGCACCCAGATGGAGCAGTGGAAATGAAATGAAACAGCACATTGTCAGGTCAAGTGATGATCACAGGGATGACAGAGTTAGCATTACCTCTGATCACATGTCCCCCACTCAGTACAGGCGATGGTTCCATGTGGAACAAAGTCGTACAGCCGTTGTATCCTCTGCAAACCAGCCCATAACTTCTGGAACTGCTCGCCATCCAACAGATCTTAATCTGAGCTGATCCCACACGTTCAACTGGGAAAAGATCAGAGGAGCTGATGACCAACACGATGCAGGCTGGAGGGGAGACTTTCTTGTTGTAAGATGGTACCAAGGCGCTGTTTCCACCAGACAGAGAGCTAAACCATCAAGGTCCATCTATCAAGGAACAGATAGGCGAGGACACAATGGTCTTCTGTGGTTTGCCTTGAATACTCGGAAGCTTCACAAAATGTGCAAGTCCCCTCCTGGACCCAAAGGTTCTGTACACCTCACGTGCTACGACACACCCCTTGACCACACGCAAACAACCAACGTGACCCTTTTTATACTCCATTACAGTTCAAGGTGACCTTGTCATGTGGTACCATGAGGTGGAACAAAATTGTATACTCAAGGTCCCAGTTACACCCAAATACAGGTAGCCCTCGACTTACGACGGTCTCGACTTACGACGTTTCGTGGTTATGACACGCATCTCCATTAAAGGTTCAGTCTGCAGTTTCTGTAGAACATCAGCACTTAGAAAAAATTTCAACAAGCAAAGCATTCTGATCCCTCCCCCTCAGAGCCATATATGGCTCTGCCCCCTTGTGGTCTGTTAAAATTCAAATTCAAGCTCTGTTTTTATTGGCTGATTCAAATTCAAGCTCGGTTTTTATTGGCTGGTTACAAACTTTGTTTTTATTGGCTGGAAAATGGCGGGTCACTTTTTCTTTTTAGAAATGCTTATTTACCACCTGGAGAAGCAAGGGGACAATATTTTTTTTTGTTTTTTTCAGAGATTACCTCTCTAACATCAATCTAGTGACAGAGTGAAGAAATATGTTAAAAATATATTGTTAGAAAAGTTACATATAGTAGCTTTAAAAAATAAAAGTAAACAAAATTTTTGAAATTTTTTATTTTGAAAGCCGAGTTCCGAGTTCCTTCCGGTTTTGACGTCAGAAGCAGCGGAAAAACACAGAAAGACCCGCTCTGGACGGAGCTTCACGGCAGAACCAGCAAAGCAGTGGACAAGTACAGGCGGAGATTAAACGCTCTGGACAGAGGTTGGCGGCGGTTTTACAACGGAATATGGCAGATGGACCGAACTGATGGCGGTTTTACGTCGTAAACAAATATTAGATGGACGGAGGTAGGCCACCGTACAGCAAGCTAGTTAGCCAGCTAGCTCCCTTTATGTGAATGGAGCCTGCTAGGGAGGAGGGAGACTATTCAACTTGTTCCTTCGTCTTTAAAAGCTGTGTTAGGATATAGGCTAAGTGCTTGGTGACTGTACGTACGTACGGTATGTTCCGACTTGCGTCGAAATTTGCTTTACGACGCCGCGTAGGAACGGAACTCTGTCGTAAGTCAAGGACTACCTGTATAGCAAAAATATAAAGTATTCATTCAACCTTTATTTATACAGGTTAATCCCATTGAGCCTCGAGGACTCATTTACAAGAGAGACCTGAAAATAAAATATACAAGGATCTAAGATATACACTGAACAATAATAATATATAATACAGTGTATTAAACAGCAGACTGAACATATAAGGTCCTGATAATGCTGCTTAATGTCCAGTACCGAGGGGTTGAACAGTTGAGTCGACGTTGACTAGTTGATGACATCATGGGAACTCAAGACGCTAAAAAATAAAAAATGCAAAAATACGTAATTTATTATTTACAAAAAAAAGAAAAAAAAGAACAACAAAACATCCGGAGCATACACTGTATTTATGCTCCTACCATTTATCATACTGCAAAATAACAGGAAAACTATTATTAAGCTGCAAAAGTTGAGTTTAATTTTATTTAATCCACTAAATAAAATAAACCAGTGGATTCTACACTGGGGGTGGCGTGCCCTTCTTTTTTTATTTGTATTTTATTTAGTGGATTAAGTAAAATGAAACTAAAAACGTCATCTTTAGTGAAATACTTCAACACTGTTGATGAATTTCAACCCGTTTGGGAAGACTTGGCCTCACCGTCCATCTTCTTGTTTTGTGGTCAGCGGCCCGGCGGATCACGTGACAACCACTGACTGCGACTAGTCGACTAGTCTATTCAACCCCTAGTACCTACAAGACACATTGTGTGTCTACCAGCATTCACGTACTGCTTTGACTGACTGCCATACACTCTGGCAACTGCCTGATAACAGTCACTCCGCTCGATCTTGCCACTGAAATCATTTCAACCCAAACTGTTGGTCTGCATGTGGACAGAACAACATCCTTCTGAAAGATAAACTTGTCAGTGAGAGCAAATATCTATCCAACATTTTATTTGTTTTTGTAGTCAAGGGGTTCAGATTTGGGACAATTGGCTGTTCAGAAAAAAGTTTTTTTTTTAATGATCTGAATGAATTTGGATAGTTCTAAATACAGATTTGAACTGATTTGAACCTCATACCACCTTTACCTTCAGAGGTACTCTTGACCTCTTTTATCCACATTAGCTTGGTGGTTTCAACACATTCTGTCCTGAACTGAGCTAACCCCACACAATACACAGAGTGAACATCTAAGTGTTTAAAAAATGAAATTATAAGTCCCCTCAGCTGCTGGCTGATTAAACAGTAATCCTCAGGAAATTGTTTATTTACTTTGTTTTTCTTTATTTTTCAGCTGTTCATTTTTTTTTTCTTACTAATGTG
Organism: Garcialebias charrua; assembly: GCA_038048925.1. Taxonomy (NCBI): domain Eukaryota; kingdom Metazoa; phylum Chordata; class Actinopteri; order Cyprinodontiformes; family Rivulidae; genus Garcialebias; species Garcialebias charrua. The sequence goes on along the minus strand of JBBPBX010061874.1, from coordinate 13,409 downwards.
AATGAGCAGAACTTGATAAACTCCTCATGTAGGAAACTAAATGACTTTTCTTTTTGTCTTCTTTTCTTTTGGAAGATTTCTGCTGACAGAGACCAGCTCTGGTAGCCGCCGACGCTCCACAACGCAGCCCAGGTGATTATTACCGTTCTCTTGTTTTCACGAACATTATTGTTGTGCAGAATAAATCTCTCCACCATGAATCATTAACTAATTAATTGACGGATCTGAGATTCAGAGAGTTTCTGAAGTGATGTTCTTGGGCATCATCATTGATGAAAAATTGTCTTGGAAACAACATGTAAGTTCAGTTAAAGCAAAATTATCGAGGTCTATTGCGATATTTTACAGAGTTAGAGATTTACTAAATGATAAGGCACTTTATTTGTTGTATAATACATTATTTGTGCCACACTTAATTTATGGTATTAGCGTTTGGGGTACGGCGTGTAAATCAATTACAATGCCTATTTTTATATTGCAGAAAAGAGCTCTTAGAATTATCACCAGAAAGAATTCTCATCATCCTTCAAGCATTTTGTTTTATCAAATGAAACTGTTGAAGTTTTATGATTTAGTTGATTATAATATATTGTTAGTTTTGTATAAAGCTCAAACTAATGCACTTCCTTCTAATATTCAGAAATATTTTGTCAGAAGAACGAGTAATTATAATCTTAAGGGGACAAATGTATTTGTGAAGCCACCTTTTAGGACTAGTTCAAGGGGAAGATCTCCATAGTTCAAGGAATTGGGTTATGGAATGAATTGGAGTCTGATATTAAAGTGGTCCAATCAATGGTTGTATTCAAAAGAATGATTAAGTTTAAAGGGTTAAAAACATATATTTAAATGAGTTGAAATTTAGAAGTTTGTGTAAGATACAGATGGTAGAAATTAAAAACTAAGTTGTTCACTATTTTGGAAATTATATGAGTTGGTTGTATAAAGTGTTTTTTTGGAGGTTAAAATTAAGTTGTTTATTATCTTTGTAATCAAATGAGTTGTTTGTATGAATTGTTTATTGGAGAATAAGGGGCAGAAAAAATAAGATTTTTTTCTTCTTCTGCCGCCTTTCATTTTATATATGTCTTTTTCTCTCTTATTGTATGGTAGTCCCCGACTTACGAGCGAGTTCCGTCACTAGGGGGCGCTCGTAAGTCAAAAATTCGTAAGTAGGATCACATAGTAAAAAAAAAAAAAAATTTTTTTTTTTTTTTTTTTTTAATAAATGAATACATGTACAGTACTGGACAGTCACCAAGCACTTAGCCTATCCTAACACAGTTTTTAAAGATGAAGGAATAAGTTGAATTGTCTCCCTTTCACATAAAGGGAGCAAGCTCCCTATGGAGCCTGCAGGGAGGAGGGAGACAATTCAACTGATTCCTTCATCTTTAAAAACTGTGTTAGGATAGGCTAAGTGCTTGGTGACTGTACAGTACTGTACATTTATCTATTTATTAAAAATATACAGTATATACAGTATTTTTATTTTTTTATTGTTTTTTATTTATAAATAGATAAATGTACAGTACTGTACAGTCACCAAGCACTTAGCCTATCCTAACACAGTTTTTAAAGATGAAGGAATCAGTTGAATTGTCTCCCTCCTCCCTGCAGGCTCCATAGGGAGCTTGCTCCCTTTATGTGAAAGGGAGACAATTCAACTTATTCCTTCATCTTTAAAAACTGTGTTAGGATAGGCTAAGTGCTTGGTGACTGTCCAGTACTGTACATGTATTCATTTATAAAAAAAAAAAAGTAAAAAAAAAATAAATTTTTTTTTTTTTTTTTTTTTTTATGAGATGCATGCTCGTAAGTCCGGGACCTCGTAAGTCAGAGCGCTCGTAAGTCGGGGACTACCTGTACTGTACTATTGTTGTGTGTTTTAATCATAAAATGAATAAATGAATAATCAATCAAACTAAACCGACGCCTTCGTCAAAGTCTTAAAGGGATTGTGACATGATGTTGGAAATTTGCACATTTTTCACAACATATATCTTATATCATTCAGCTCTGTTCGTTTTTGCAAAATAAATTATAAATATATTAAAATTTCATTCCAAGTTATGGTAGTTTTTTCTCTGGGACACGCCCCTAAAAATCTGCGCACTTCCGCAAAACGTCATCGTGACGTACCCGTGGGAAGCCGCTGCTCAACGCGCATGTAAATAATAATGGCGGAGCATGTCGAACAAACACGACCTATTGTTAGTACATGAATGTATTAAAGCAATCGAAGGTTATTATTCATCCTATACAGTTATTGGACACTCGATCAATTGAAAAGTGATTTAGACACGGTTTATTTCATACATAGTAGCTAAGTGGGGTTAGCTTCGTGATGTGGGTCTTTGTTGTTGTGCTAACGCTAAGCTAACAGCAAGGCCCGGTCGCGTTTGAGAATTATCATTTTAAGACAGTAAATCATCCAAAACTCTCATTAATAAACCCTCCATGAATAAAAAAAATTACAGATGTTACCTGATCGGCAGTAAAATGGTCGCTGCAGACATACAACTCTTTGGTAGGACACCATAGGTCCCTCTTCTCTGTACTTGTACATTATAGCCCAAGTAACAGAAGAACGTTCTGAGAACGTTCTGAGAACGTTATTTTTAGGTTAGGGGAACGTTCCCTCCTAACGTTCTGAGAACGTTCTGGTGTGGAGTTTTCTCGTGGTTCTCAGAACGTTAGTGAGAACGTTGTCAGAACGTTCTGAGAACGTTCTGAGAACGTTAGGTGAGAACGTTCTGAGAACGTTCTGAGAACGTTATTTTTAGGTTACGGGAACGTTCCCTCCTAACGTTCTGAGAACGTTCTGGTGTGGAGTTTTCTCGTGGTTCTCAGAACGTTAGGTGAGAACGTTCTGCTAGAACTTTCTTAGAACATTCCATAAATTTTATTATTATTATTATAATAATATGGATTCATACATTTTAGTGCAAATTATGAACAATCAAAATAGATTCAAAGTTATTTATTCATCTACTGAACAATGTTTTTAATCTCCCAGAGAGAACAATTGCAAACAAACAAAAGTGTACTTTTGTTTGTTTGCAATTGTTCTCTCTGGGAGGTTAAAAACATTGTTCAGTAGATGAATAAATAATTTTGAATCTATTTTGATTGTTCATGTTCAATGAATTGTTCAATGTAGTTTGGAATAGTTCACATTTTTAGTTTGGAAAAAATAAACATTTGAGTTTTCTTTCTTATAACAGTTATAAGAAAGAAAACTCAAATGTTTATTTTTTCCAAACTAAAAATGTGAACTATTCCAAACTACATTGTCCCTTTCTTTAAACTTAAAAGTCCAGCTTGAACATAAATCAAATTAAATATGTGTTTTGCCATGATTTCTAGCTTTCAAATACAAGTACCTGTACAATACTCTCATTGTAATGAGAAATTTAAGTTGGCTAAATAAATCTCCATTGCACAAATGAAATCTTTCAAGTTTTATTTAAAAATGTCCACAATTCTTAAATCAAATCCAACAAAAGAAGCTGAATAATAAATTTGTGACCCATCACATCAAATGGGTTTATTTTTCAAAGTGGTTTGCGTAAATTTAGATAGTAAATAAGATGAATGAATAACTTATCAAATGGTTTAAATTAAATATCTGAAATAAAATCTTCACACCAAATATCAAACCATTTTCCTGATTATTAAGACAACACGATGAATTTGTCAGGATGATCTAAGTAAGAAAATGTATTTCTAAAAGTCAGTAATATATATGTTTGCTTGTAGGTCATTTTGACCAAATTTGACTTTAACCCCCGTTTGATGATGTGATGGGTCACATATTCAGTATGAAGTTCTAGTAAAACTAACCCTCTTTCAGGGGCGAGTAATCTGGTGATCCTACATAAATACATTCAGATCCTCCTTTTTAAAACATGGAGCGTGAAATCTGGTGATCTAACAAAATACTTTCAGCTAATCCTCCTTTTAAAACATGGAGCGAGAAATCTGGTGATCCAACATGTGTTCACACATAAACAACTTCAGTGTTGTTTCAGAAACAGTTCTCAACCATCATTAGCAAAGCAGATCCATCATAAACATTTCTCAACCATCAGGAGCAATTGGTATCCATCATAAACAGTTTTCAACCATCATTATCAAATCACATCATCAGGAGCAATTGACATCCATCAGAAACATGTTGCAACCATCATGTATGAAAAACCAGTGCCTTAGTGTACAGTCCAGGAAATTTAAAAAGCTAGAAGCAGCACAAAAAAAGCATAGAAAAGTCCCTTACTTTGATTGAAGTTGAGGTAGACAGGCTTATTAGGTGGTTCTCATGGATCAGATGGAACAGCTTAGCCATTGAGCAATGATTCAACCATGAATGATGCAGTGTTTCCCCTAGTTAACTTGCCATGGCGGAGTGCTCATCTCATCCATGATTTTTGTTGACGGGGGACGGACACGTCTGAGTGCAGCTTGTAGGGGCAGGGGGCATTCAGCACGAGGGGAGAGGCAACGTGAGCGCTCCCTTTAGCTTTTTAGCTAGAGAGCCTGTATTTTATGCTGCTAGCTTAGTGCTATGCCAGTGCTGGGTGGGTGGGTGGGGGGGTCAAGTTTGGTCTGGTAGGCGGGGTGCTCAGTTCTGTTGACGGGGTGGCGCACCCCGCTTGTATAATGGTAGGGGAAACACTGAATGATGGGTACATGGGAGTCCAGATGTGAATTCAGGTCAGGTGTGTGGTCTTGATGAGAGCAGGTCTGTCCATCAGGTCAGGTGTGTTTTCCTGTTTTGGCAGCAGTCATTGATGTGGATACATGACAGGGTTAGGCACAAGGTGGTGACGCACAGGTGATGATGGAGAGGAGCTGCAGGAGGATGGTGAGGAGAGAGCAGAGGACACAGGTCTGCCCATGACGTCAGGTGCCAACAGGTTTTGTCTGTTGAAAGAGACACAAACATGAACATGTGAAGTTAAAGCAGGGTCATGACCTGCAATAAAAACAGAAAACACCGACAGAAAACAAGTTCAACTCACTGTAGGCACAAGGTGGTGACGCACAGGTGATGATGGAGAGGAGCTGCAGGAGGATGGTGAGGAGAGAGCAGAGGACACAGGTCTGCCCATGACGTCAGGTGCCAACAGGTTTTGTCTGTTGAAAGAGACACAAACATGAACATGTGAAGTTAAAGCAGGGTCATGACCTGCAATAAAAACGGAAAACACTGACAGAAAACAAGTTCAACTCACTGTAGGCACAAGGTGGTGACGCACAGGTGATGATGGAGAGGAGCTGCAGGAGGATGGTGAGGAGAGAGCAGAGGACACAGGTCTGCCCATGACGTCAGGTGCCAACAGGTTTTGTCTGTTGAAAGAGACACAAACATGAACATGTGAAGTTAAAGCAGGGTCATGACCTGCAATAAAAACAGAAAACACCGACAGAAAACAAGTTCAACTCACTGTAGGCACAAGGTGGTGACGCACAGGTGATGATGGAGAGGAGCTGCAGGAGGATGGTGAGGAGAGAGCAGAGGACACAGGTCTGCCCATGACGTCAGGTGCCAACAGGTTTTGTCTGTTGAAAGAGACACAAACATGAACATGTGAAGTTAAAGCAGGGTCATGACCTGCAATAAAAACGGAAAACACTGACAGAAAACAAGTTCAACTCACTGTAGGCACAAGGTGGTGACGCACAGGTGATGATAGAGAGGAGCTGCAGGAGGATGGTGAGGAGAGAGCAGAGGACACAGGTCTGCCCATGACGTCAGGTGCCAACAGGTTTTGTCTGTTGAAAGAGACACAAACATGAACATGTGAAGTTAAAGAGAGTCAGAGAGTCTTTATTGTCATTTGCACAGCATGTGGTACATGAGATGAAAACGAGATTATGTACACGAGGTCCCAGTTACATCCAACAACAAATGAAAGAGAAAAACAGTAATAACATCTAGAATTAACTAAGAAAAACATCAACTAGTAATACACTAAGCCTAATATAGTGGGAATAAACAGCAGCACGAACATGAGTTTGTATGAGCAGATGGTCACAGATGAACACAGATGAACACAGCAACAAGAAAACAGATCAGCATCAGTATGATGTGATATTTTGCAGTGTTTATTTTTTATTTTATTTTTATTTATTCATGAGTCTAACAGCCTCAGGGTAGAAGCTGTTCCTCAGTCTAGTGGTTCTACACTTGATGCTCCTCAACCTCCGTCCTGAGGGGAGTGGGGCAAAGAGTGAGTGTGCTGGATGAGTGAGGTCTTTCATGATGCAGGTGGCTCTTTTCCTGCATCTGAGAAGCTCAGTCCTCGCCTCGTTCTACAGGTGTGCAGTGGAGAGCGTCCTGTGCTCCAGCATCAACGTGTGGCATGGAGGCTGCACAGTTGCAGAGAGGAAAGCTCTACAAAGAGTGGTGAAGGCTGCACAGAAGTCTGTGGGAGTCAGTCTCCCCACCATCACAGACATTTACACCTCCAGATGCAGAAAAAGAGCCACCTGCATCATGAAAGACCTCACTCACCCAGCACACTCACTCTTTGCACCACTCCCCTCGGGACGGAGGTTGAGGAGCATCAAATGTAGAACCACTAGACTGAGGAACAGCTTCTACCCTGAGGCTGTCAGACTCATGAATAAATAAATAATAAGAATAAACACTGCAAAATGTCACATCATGCTGATACTGACCTGTTTCTTGTTGCTGCGTTCATCTGTGACCATCTGCTCATGTTCGTGCTGCTGTTTATAATGATGTTTTTCTACTACATTAGGGCTTAGTGTATTACTAGCTGATGTCTCTCTTAGTTAATCCTAGATGTTATTATTGTTTTTCTCTTGCATTTGTTGTTGGATGTAACTGGGACCCTGTGTACATAATCTCGTTTTCAACACATGTACTACATGCGGTGCAAATGACAATAAATTCTCTCTGACTCTGACTCTCTGATCTGGAGGTGTAAATGTCTGTGATGGTGGGGAGACTGACTCCAACAGACTTCTGTGCAGCCTTCACCACTCTCTGCAGAGCTTTCCTCTCTTCAACTGTGCAGCCTCCATGCCACATGTTGATGCTGGACATTTTAAGACTAAAAAAGACCAGATTATCATAATGGAGGAAAAATAATGTGATCTTTCCCAATTAAAAAATAAAATAATGAACTATGCAGGTCTAGGTAAATTATTTTAATTGTGGAAAAATTAAATATCATACTTTGAATAAATAAAGTTAACTTATGTTTTACTCCTTCTATTAGTTCTAGTATTCACACATTTGCAAAGGAAAAGACAGGAAAAACTGCTAAAACTAGCCCTTTTTGTTGTTATAAGAACAAATAAAATTCAGTTTAAAGTTATTTTTGATCAAAGCTTGGAAGAGCCACTGCTGAGGGACCAAAGAGCCACATGTGGCTCCAGAGCCGCAGGTTTCAGACCCCTGCAAAGTCCAGAACCCCTTACATTTTAAGACAGGTTTACAAGAAATCTAAAATAACTACCTATCAGCCACTTTCAAACCAGTTATGTGATCACAATCTTTCTTTGTGCTTGACAGATTTTTCATGCTGATGACATTGATTGATGACAACTTGGAGACAAATAAAGAGGATTCAATCCTAAAGATTCACAAAGGGACACCTCTGCTGTGTTACTATGAACAGTTTAGCACCACCACGACCAAAGTCTGGCACTCATATTAGCCTGCCTGTGTGTCTGTTAGTAAAATATCTCATGTACCAGTAAATCTTTAATGAAACTGTCAGAAAGTAATTGACTCTCAAGACCTCTCAAGACCTCGTGAATGAGATATATCTTCCTTCAGCCTCTACAAAAACAGTATGTTGCTGAAATACGTATTTAAAGTAAATTAGTATTTCAGCCTGGCTGCGGTTATTGTTCTGCTGGCTAGCAGACGCAAACAACGAGAGGATGCGGGGCCTGTCTCTTTGAAAAACCATCCAGGAACTAAGCCAAAAAAATAAAAAATAACTCGTAGCATACAGTATATGGCTTATTTAAACGCTAGAATAACCTAACCTGCAGTGTTTTACTTGCCTCAAATTATCTGCCTCAGCAGCACACAGACCCGTTTTAGCTCGTTGTTAGCTTAGCTTTTAGCAACAGCAGGTTTTGTTCATTCATGTGAACAGAGCTAAAACAGCTAGCAAATAAAGAAAACAGAACCGACCTTCAACTTCCAACTGAATGTCCAGTCGTCGTCCAGAGTCAGACCAGTCGACGTCTAATAAAAAGCAAGTTTTACGAGCGCTGAATACAACAGCTTCTTGTCCAACAGATAACAGGAAATAGCTACATTTGAACGAAGCGCGCGAAGCGTTGATTGGTTGGATATGATGACATGCTACTTCCCTCGATAAACAAGAGTGGCGTTGATTGGTTAGGACAAAGTTCACATGCAACCTGATAAGCAAGAGTGGCGTTGATTGGGTGGGACGTAAATACCCTGATGCATGCTCAATAATAATAATAACAATATTATATATATATATATATATATATATATATATATATATATATATATACACAATATAAAAAAACAGCTCGAGCTGTTTCAAAAAACTGACAAAACGTTTAAAACAGAAAAATAAACCAGTGTGAAAATACTTTGTGTAAAGAAACTGGCATGGCAAAGGGAACGTTTGTTGAACGTTCTAAGAACGTTAGGTTAGAACGTTATATCTAGGTTTGTTCAAACGTTAGTCAAAACCTTCAAAGAACGTTCTAAGAACGTTAGGTTAGAACGTTATATCTAGGTTTGTTCAAACGTTAGTCAAAACCTTCAAAGAACGTTCTAAGAACGTTGTGATCTAACAGAACCATGTAAGAACCATACCAGAACGTTAGTTAACGTTCTCTGTTACTTGGGAGGTGAAGTTTCTCATCTTTTGGTAATTTGTGAATGCACTTGTTCACTGCTGATATTAGAACACCCAAATGCGCTACAACGTGACGGCATTTTTCAAGTTACACAAAAAAAAGAGGCGATCTTTCAGAAAAAGAATCTGTATGGCAAGCAGTTAACACACCAGACAAACGGGCAAGGCTCTGCCTTATGCCCAGTGCCCACATGTACGTCACATGAAGTTTTGCGAAAGTGCGCTGATTTTTAGGGGCGTGTCCCAGAGAAAAAACTACCATAACTTGGAATGAAATTTTAATATATTTATAATTTATTTTGCAAAAACGAACAGAGCTGAATGATATAAGATATATATGTTGTGACAAATATGCAAATTTCCAACATCATGTCACAATACCTTTAAGCTTCGTTACTCTAACAACAACAACGTGCTCGCGGCGCCGGCGGCGCCCGGCAGATCCACCTCGCCCACCTTTGAGCTCAGCCGGAGACGCGACTTTCTTCAGTTTCTAATCTTTCTGCAGGCTGCTCGGAGCAGCAGCAGCTTTTTCTTCTCTTCTCACGAAGAACCAGGCGCCGACATGACGCTGGAACCTCCAGCTACACTCACCACCACTCGGTACCAATCGCTCACATTGGAAACGCACCGAGGATCCAGAGCGTGAGCAAAGCCGTGACCGGCCATTAGAACGCTCGGGGCAGAGTCAGAGCGACGAGCAGAAACTGACGTGCTGAGAATTTTGTATATTCAAAGGCTGACATGGAAGCAAGAGGTAACAGTTTAAACCGGTTCTTCTGTGCGGATAAATACAGAAATCCTCAAAGAGGACTCCGGTAACCTGCCCTGTCCGCGGCGCTTTTTACCGGAGGGGTAACAGAATAAAAGCAGAGCTGTGGACTGCTGCTGAGAGTTTTAAACCACACTTTCTGTTACACCGTTTGCACAAATCTTTCTTACACGTGCAGAATTAAAGACTCAGCGTACCGTTAAGATTCATGTCAGGATCGGAGATGAAGTTAAAACCACGTTGGTCCGCTACAGTTCAAACCAGATGTTTACATACACCGACTAAAAAGACAGAACCCTTTGTTTCTCATTAAAACGTTCCTGTTTGACGTCAGTTACGATTGTAGAGGTGGAAAGAGTACTGAAGATTTGTACTCAAGTACAAGTACTGTTACACTGCTTAAAATGTGCTCAATTACAAGTAAAAGTACTGGTGTTATAAAAATACTTAAGTAAAATTACAAAGTATTCTTTTTAAAAAACTACTCAGAGTATTAATTGCTTTTTAATCAAATCATATTTTATTGTGTTAATAGAAGGCAATAAGTTCAATTTACTGTATATAATAAATATAAACATTAAGCTACATTCAAAGTACATTTCTCAGACACTCCGTCTTATTTTAGTACCAGACAAACTAATGGCTGTGACAATATCTAAGATCTTTTCCATACCTAGTCAAACTGATAACCCACATACAGTACAAACAATCAAACAGCAGTATCATACAGGTAGCTGTAGAAACTCGTATACCACAACATGTTTTTTGAGATTAGATGCTGAAGTCTTGAAGCTGTCATCACCGTAGAGATCAAACAAAGTTTACATCCGGACGCCGTCTCCTTTATGAAACATTCCTCCAGGTACGGGCACTCGTCCTCAGCCTTTACCACGTCATGTTCTCTGTTGACAGTGTTGTCCTCTGTCTTCATTTTGGCTTTTTCTCCAAATCTTTGGTAAATGTCTCTCCACTCTACAGACTCGTCCTTTGCTTACGTCATAGGTAATTGGCGCGTTCGTGATCTGAGAGCCTTATTGGATACAAAGATGCCGACGAACGGTTTGAATATTAATTCAAATTGTGGCTGTACGCAGTAGCGACTTCTAATTTTAAAAGTAGTGAAGTAGATTACATGGTCTAAATTGTACTTAAGTATGAGTAAAACTACACACTTGAAAGAAATACTCGCAAAAGTACTAATATACCCCAAAATATACTTAATTCCAGTAATGTGAGTATTGTAACTTGTTACTTCCACCCTTGCTTTATTGAACAAGTAAATGATCCATCCATGTTATTACCATTTTCTTTAAACTGACTTGTGTCAAACATTTTGTTAGAACTTGTGAAACAGTCAGGTTTGTACGCCAAGTTTCAGGTCTGACAACAAATGTTCTGATGGCTCCTCCAAAACAACAACTAAGTAAATGGACTGGACTTACAGTATATAGCATCTTTCTATCTGATCTAGATAATCAAAACTCTTTACAAGACAACACGTGTCCTTATTTACCCATTCACACAGCACTCTAATACAGGTAGTCCCCGATTTACGAGCGCTCTGATCTACGAGGTTCCGGACTTACGAGCTGGCGAATTATTGGAAAAAACGCAAAAAATACTGAGTTTTCCTGTGTTTTTTCACCACAGTTCGTTAGCTAAACATGTGGACACACGTTTCCGATCATTTTTATGCACTCATAAGCAGTTTTTCGATGAAAAACGAGTGTTCGTAGTCGCGCTAGCAAAACCGTTCCAATTTACGAGCGAAATTCCGGACTTACGAGAAGCGTGGCGGCCGTTCCAAATTACGAGATTTCCGGTTTACGAGCGCCTCGTTGTAACGGAACTCGCTCGTAAATCGGGGACTACCTGTAGATTTACATTTTGATTTACATTTACATACAGATTTACATTTTGTACACTATCATTTATGAGATTGTCTTGTATTGTTTCTTTTGTAAAAAAAAAGAACAAATTTAATAAACATAAACATAAACTCTAATAGATCTATACAAAGAATAATCAGTTTTATCACATTCATACACTGATGGGACACCATCGGAGGCAGTGAGGTGTCTTGCCCAGGGACACTTCAGCATGTGACTGCTGGTGGAATTCAACCTCCAACTCTCCCATTGGAGGACGACTGCTCCAACCACTCAGCTACCGTAGCTCCACAGGACATTGTGGTCCTAAAGCCACTTTGTAACCAATCTGTTGAGGGTCATCGTCCATTTGAAGACTTGTTTCTGTCCGAGCTTGAACTTCCTGGCTGAGATCTTATTTTGCATCAATATTTCCACATAAAGTCCACCAAATTCCATGCTCAATAATCCAGGTATAATATCCAACAATGTTCAGTCAGGTCGTCTGTACAGTTTCTTTTTTGTGCTGAGACGTATCGCCCTCCATCCAGAAGGCTTCATCAGTCTGAGGAAACACCAAACAAAACTGATGCTCCACCATCAGCCTGCTCCAAAGTGGAAATAAAAACAGTTATGTTGGTGCTGAGATGACCTCTGGGACACTCCTTCGTCAACAGTCATGTCAAAACACCAAAGTCCATGCTCAATAATCCAGGTATAAAATCCAACATAACTGTTTTATTTCCACTTTGCAGCAGGCTGTTGGTGGAGCATCAGTTTTGTTTGGTGTTTCCTCAGACTGATGAAGCCTTCTGGATGGAGGGCGATACGTCTCAGCATAAAAAAAGAAACCGTCCAGACGACCTGACTGAACATTGTTGGGTCCACATAAAGTTCTTTCTTCCTGGTTTATTTTGGGATGTGCATTAGTCCCTCAGCACATTCCCATGATGTGATGCTGCCCCAAGCCCCGTGCTTTACACCTGAGATGGAAACAACCCCCTTTTCCCTCCAGACGTAACGATGGTCATCCACGTCAATCAGTTCAATTTTTGTTTCATCAGACCACAGGACATGACTCCAAACATCAAGGTCTGACCCTGTGTGCATTTCTAAACTGCAATCTGGATTTTTATGTTGCTTTTTTGAAGTAACGTCTTTGTCCTCTCAGTCCACGTTGGACCGGGACTTGTCTCTGTGGATAACAGCTTCAGGAAGTCTGCAGCTTTTCTTCTGAGGTCGATGCACACGATTCACACAAAAACACGTTCATCTCATGAACACAGAACCAGCCGCCCTCCTGGACCGTCTGGCAGGATGTTCTTGTGGCGTTCATACTCGAGTATAAAGGTTTGAACAGATACAGATGGACACATCTGGAAATTGTCCCCAAGGATGAACTAGAGTTGTGGAGGTGGACAAATGTCTTTGAGGCCTTGTGCACACGTAGCCTGGTGTTTGAAAAACGAATATCTGCGCAAAAAAAATATCTCTGTACATACATGTTCGGATATTTAAAATGTTCGTCTACATGTCCCCGTTTATTTTCACCACAGAGTGTTGTAATGAATATGCCGAACCCATAGGTGGCAGTGTAGTGCAGTCACAACCCTTTTAAGCAACACAACTTCCTGTTGTTTTATTTTTTTTCCCATTCATTTGTGTGGACAGACCGCGAGGTTGAACTACTATTAAATACCGTGTTGGAGTATAAAGTTAATAAAACGCAGGAAAATGTCGACTGGGAATCATGTCAGAGCAGGTATGTTGACTTTTTAGCACTTTTTTTTCGCCGAGCATTATGTGACGTCAGCGCCGCTCCAGCTGGAGCATAAACCTCCGGTTCTGAAAGTCCACATGCAGACTCGAAAGCGGAGA
>JBBPBX010061873.1:0-20994 GCA_038048925.1 Garcialebias charrua | reverse complement strand
GTGGTTTTTAAGGACAGTGTTTTGTCAGGACAGCAATACGCTATACAGTAATCAGACAATCAGATAACAGCTCATTACTGTCCTGACAAAACACTGTCCTTAGAAACCACAAAACAGTCACACACACAAACACACACAATTTGAGTTGAACATGTTATATTTACATGCCTATTACACGTATATGTAAGTGCCTATTTACATGTATGTGTAAGTGCATATATACATGTATATGTAAGTGCATATATACATGTACTGTATATGCAAATGCATTTAAACATGTAAATGCATATATGTATATATACAAGAATATGCATATATGTACATATGCATAAACATATAGATGTATATATGCATAAACATATACATGTATATATATGCATATACATATAATGTACAGATAGACATATACATGTAAATATAACATGTTCAACTGAAGTTGTGTGTGTTTGTGTGTGTGACCGTTTTGTGGTTTTTAAGGACAGTGTTTTGTCAGGACAGCAATACGCTATACAGTAATCAGACAATCAGATAACAGCTCATTACTGTCCTGACAAAACACTGTCCTTAGAAACCACAAAACAGTCACACACACAAACACACACAATTTTAGTTGAACATGTTATATTTACATGCCTATTACACGTATATGTAAGTGCCTATTTACATGTATATGTAAGTTCCTATATACATGTAAATGCAAATGCATATATACATGAATATGTAAGTGCATATATACATGTAAATGCAAATGCATATAAAAATGTAAATACATACAGTATATGTATATATACATGAATATGCATATATGTACATATGCATAAACATATAGATGTATATATATATATATATGTATATACATATGCTGTACAGATAGACATATACATGTAAATATAACATGTTCAACTGAAGTTGTGTGTGTTTGTGTGTGTGACTGTTTTGTGGTTTTTAAGGACAGTTTTTTGTCAGGACAGTAATGAGCTGTTATCTGATTGATTGTCTGATTGTTTATAGCGTCTGACTGTCCAAACAAACAACTGTCCATAAAAACCATAGTACACTCCTATACACACATAATTGAACATTAAGGTTGATGAAACCACACGTAGCAAGTAATTCTGTTTAGGAACACAAGAACTAAAATGTACCTTGGTATTCGTGTTTAAAGGAAGTTGATCGTGCTTCTGGCTACCTGCGATCTCCTGACTCTGGACGTGTTCACATGACATCTGTAAGAGATCATTTATACTTATATTTAGAGGAAATTCTACATTTTGATGATAGCTGCTGTCACATGTAAACCAATAAAAATTACATGATTGTTTGTTTTTGGCCAAAGTATCCATCTCACATAAAGGAAAGATGGATGGACAGAGTATTTACAAAACTCCTCTCATGATAGGTGGACTAAGATGAAATTAAAATTAGCTGAATGAAAGAAAACTATAAATTTAAAAACTGTGACTAATAATATTGAAGTCATACTTAACAACCCCTGCATTATTTATATAATTGATATCTATGTCATATACATACACAAATATACATATATACATGTATATGAGCATATCATAAATGCATATTCATGTACTGTACAGTGTATATACATATATGCATATAAATGTATATATGCATATCAGAGACATATACATGTAAATATAACATGTTCTACTAAAATTGTGTGTGTTTGTGTGTGTGACTGTTTTGTGGTTTTAATGGACAGTGGTTTGTTAGGAAAGCAATACGCTATAATCAGACAATCAGATAACAGCTCATTGACAAAACACTGTCCTTAGAAACCACAAAACAAGTCACACACACAAACACACAATTTGAGTTGAACATGTTATATTTACATGCCTATTACATGTATATATAAGTGCGTATATACATGTATATGTAAGTGCATATATACATGTATATGTAAGTGCATATATACATGTACTGTATATGCAAATGCATTTAAACATGTAAATGCATATATGTATATATACAAGAATATGCATATATGTACATATGCATAAACATATAGATGTATATATGCATAAACATATACATGTATATATATGCATATACATATAATGTACAGATAGACATATACATGTAAATATAACATGTTCAACTGAAGTTGTGTGTGTTTGTGTGTGTGACCGTTTTGTGGTTTTTAAGGACAGTGTTTTGTCAGGACAGCAATACGCTATACAGTAATCAGACAATCAGATAACAGCTCATTACTGTCCTGACAAAACACTGTCCTTAGAAACCACAAAACAGTCACACACACAAACACACACAACTTGAGTTGAACATGTTATATTTACATGCCTATTACATGTATATATAAGTGCATATATACATGTATATGTAAGTGCATATATACATGTATATGTAAGTGCATATATACATGTACTGTATATGCAAATGCATTTAAACATGTAAATGCATATATGTATATATACAAGAATATGCATATATGTACATATGCATAAACATATAGATGTATATATGCATAAACATATACATGTATATATATGCATATACATATAATGTACAGATAGACATATACATGTAAATATAACATGTTCAACTGAAGTTGTGTGTGTTTGTGTGTGTGACTGTTTTGTGGTTTTTAAGGACAGTGTTTTGTCAGGACAGCAATACGCTATACAGTAATCAGACAATCAGATAACAGCTCATTACTGTCCTGACAAAACACTGTCCTTAGAAACCACAAAACAGTCACACACACAAACACACACAATTTTAGTTGAACATGTTATATTTACATGCCTATTACACGTATATGTAAGTGCCTATTTACATGTATATGTAAGTTCCTATATACATGTAAATGCAAATGCATATATACATGAATATGTAAGTGCATATATACATGTAAATGCAAATGCATATAAAAATGTAAATACATACAGTATATGTATATATACATGAATATGCATATATGTACATATGCATAAACATATAGATGTATATATATATATATATATGTATATACATATGCTGTACAGATAGACATATACATGTAAATATAACATGTTCAACTGAAGTTGTGTGTGTTTGTGTGTGTGACTGTTTTGTGGTTTTTAAGGACAGTTTTTTGTCAGGACAGTAATGAGCTGTTATCTGATTGATTGTCTGATTGTTTATAGCGTCTGACTGTCCAAACAAACAACTGTCCATAAAAACCATAGTACACTCCTATACACACATAATTGAACATTAAGGTTGATGAAACCACACGTAGCAAGTAATTCTGTTTAGGAACACAAGAACTAAAATGTACCTTGGTATTCGTGTTTAAAGGAAGTTGATCGTGCTTCTGGCTACCTGCGATCTCCTGACTCTGGACGTGTTCACATGACATCTGTAAGAGATCATTTATACTTATATTTAGAGGAAATTCTACATTTTGATGATAGCTGCTGTCACATGTAAACCAATAAAAATTACATGATTGTTTGTTTTTGGCCAAAGTATCCATCTCACATAAAGGAAAGATGGATGGACAGAGTATTTACAAAACTCCTCTCATGATAGGTGGACTAAGATGAAATTAAAATTAGCTGAATGAAAGAAAACTATAAATTTAAAAACTGTGACTAATAATATTGAAGTCATACTTAACAACCCCTGCATTATTTATATAATTGATATCTATGTCATATACATACACAAATATACATATATACATGTATATGAGCATATCATAAATGCATATTCATGTACTGTACAGTGTATATACATATATGCATATAAATGTATATATGCATATCAGAGACATATACATGTAAATATAACATGTTCTACTAAAATTGTGTGTGTTTGTGTGTGTGACTGTTTTGTGGTTTTAATGGACAGTGGTTTGTTAGGAAAGCAATACGCTATAATCAGACAATCAGATAACAGCTCATTGACAAAACACTGTCCTTAGAAACCACAAAACAAGTCACACACACAAACACACAATTTGAGTTGAACATGTTATATTTACATGCCTATTACATGTATATATAAGTGCGTATATACATGTATATGTAAGTGCATATATACATGTATATGTAAGTGCATATATACATGTACTGTATATGCAAATGCATTTAAACATGTAAATGCATATATGTATATATACAAGAATATGCATATATGTACATATGCATAAACATATAGATGTATATATGCATAAACATATACATGTATATATATGCATATACATATAATGTACAGATAGACATATACATGTAAATATAACATGTTCAACTGAAGTTGTGTGTGTTTGTGTGTGTGACCGTTTTGTGGTTTTTAAGGACAGTGTTTTGTCAGGACAGCAATACGCTATACAGTAATCAGACAATCAGATAACAGCTCATTACTGTCCTGACAAAACACTGTCCTTAGAAACCACAAAACAGTCACACACACAAACACACACAATTTGAGTTGAACATGTTATATTTACATGCCTATTACATGTATATATAAGTGCATATATACATGTATATGTAAGTGCATATATACATGTATATGTAAGTGCATATATACATGTACTGTATATGCAAATGCATTTAAACATGTAAATGCATATATGTATATATACAAGAATATGCATATATGTACATATGCATAAACATATAGATGTATATATGCATAAACATATACATGTATATATATGCATATACATATAATGTACAGATAGACATATACATGTAAATATAACATGTTCAACTGAAGTTGTGTGTGTTTGTGTGTGTGACTGTTTTGTGGTTTTTAAGGACAGTGTTTTGTCAGGACAGCAATACGCTATACAGTAATCAGACAATCAGATAACAGCTCATTACTGTCCTGACAAAACACTGTCCTTAGAAACCACAAAACAGTCACACACACAAACACACACAATTTTAGTTGAACATGTTATATTTACATGCCTATTACACGTATATGTAAGTGCCTATTTACATGTATATGTAAGTTCCTATATACATGTAAATGTAAATGCATATATACATGAATATGTAAGTGCATATATACATGTAAATGCAAATGCATATAAAAATGTAAATACATACAGTATATGTATATATACATGAATATGCATATATGTACATATGCATAAACATATAGATGTATATATATATATATGTATATACATATGCTGTACAGATAGACATATACATGTAAATATAACATGTTCAACTGAAATTGTGTGTGTGTTTGTGTGTGTGACTGTTTTGTGGTTTTTAAGGACAGTTTTTTGTCAGGACAGTAACGAGCTGTAATCTGATTTATTGTCTGATTGTTTATAGCGTATGACTGTCCTAACAAACCACTGTCAATAAAAACCACAATACACTCCCATACATACACAATTGAACATTAAGGTTGATGAAACCACACATAGCAAGTAATTCTGTTTAGGAACACAAGAACTAAAATGTACCTTGGTATTCGTGTTTAAAGGAAGTTGATCCGGCTTCTGGCTACCTGCGATCTCCTGACTCTGGACGTGTTCACATGTCATCTGTAACAGATCATTTATACTTATCTTTAGAAGAAATTCTACATTTTGATGATAGCTGCTGTCCTATGCAAATAAGAAACATTACACAATTGTTTGGTTCATCATATTTATGGCTATTCTGTAAATAGTAAAAATAGAAAAATGACATTCTTTAAAGGAGTACTTTTTCAGTGTCAACTATCCTTCCTCGATGCACTTGCACATACCTTTATTTTGCTCTTACAGAATGTTTTGTTAGCAACTGAAACCTCTGTTGGAGTTGGTGCCTCAAAATCTTGCCCATCAGAAGACATTCCATGTAATGTCTGTTGAGATTTTGATCACATAGTAGGAAAGAATTAAAAATATATTGTGGTGAAACATATGTTGTAAACCTGTATGATTAAAAAACTATTTTTAATCATGATTACATTCAAAAAGTAAAATTTAAATCACCTTGCATCTCCATGGCCATTCTGAGTCGCCGTAATTATAGGTGATCTCATCTCCTTCATTGATGGGTTTAGTTGCAAACAAACATAGATGGGGCTTTTTGTTTACAACTGTGTACCTCATCTTTGCATTTGGGTTTATATGGTCATCATTTACAAGCCTTCCAAGTGACCCGTCCTCGTTTGCTGCATCAACACTACAAATGCATAATGCATATTTAAAAAAAAATCTTGCCAGCACTATAAATTACCTTACAATTAATAGCCTTTTATAAGTCATGTCAGACACAATGATAGGTTATTCTTACATACTCATACATACTCACCACAATATTTTTCCATCGAAGTAGAATTCAAACAAAAACACTTTCTGTGATTCATCATAAACTTGTTGCCTCCTCTCACATTCCTCCTTGGTGATCAATTCACCTCGATATTCCAAAAGAAAGTCATCTTTTGCAAAGGATTTTTTAGCAAAGATTCCACGACCTAGTTATACAAAAATAAATTATAGGAACAATTGTATTTTTTGTTAACACTAATAAAGCTCCACATACTGTACCTTTAAGTTCACTGATAAATTTGATGACAAGGCCCTCTTTGTCCTTTTGATTTTTGACATGATTGTTTGCATCTTCCTTTGGGCTCTGTCTTTTTTGCCTTTGCATGTTTCACTGTCATAAAAAAATGCAATTTATGAAAAGAATGTCAGAATTACTGCCTTCATTTTCAGGGCAAACAATGCTGAAATTTAGGTTACAGATAAGCCAATGTAGACTGGGAAACTGGGGAGTCAAGTCTCCCCACCATCACAGACATCTACACCTCCAGATGCAGGAAGAGAGCCACCTGCATCATGAAGGACCCCACTCACACAGCACACACAGTCTTTGCCCCACTCCCCTCAGGACGGAGGTTAAGGAGCATGGAATGTAGAACCACTAGACAGAGGAACAGCTTCTACCCTAAGGCTGTTAGACTCATGAATAAATAAATAAGAATAATTACTGCAAAATATCACATCATGCTGATGCTGATCTGTTTTCTTGTTGCAATGTTCATTTGTGACCATCTGTTCATACAGACTCATGTTCCTGCTACTGTTTGTAATGATGTTTTTTTTATTACATTAGTGATTAGTGTATTTCTAGTTGATGTTTTTTTTTTAGTTATATATCCTAGATGTCATTACTGTTTTTCTCTTACATTTTGTTGTTGGATGTAACTGGGACCATGTGTACATAATCTCATTTCATCACATGTACCACATGCAGTGCAAACGACAATAATGTTGTGATTGCTACAGAATGTGGTCTGGCCTTTTCATGTAGAAAAATTCAGGGTCTTCCCTGAAAGAGATTACGTCATGGGATGGATAGATGTTTGATGGATGGATGGTTGATAGATGGATGTTTGATGGATGGATGGATGGATGGATAAAGCATGGACCTCAGTCAGTAAAGATTCCATCTGTCTGGGTTCAGGAAGGCAGGATGTTTGATGGATGGATGGATAGATGGATGGATAAAGCGTGAACCTCAGTCAAAGAATACATCTGTCTGGGTTCAGCAAGGCAGGATGTTTGATGGATGGATGGATGTTTGATGGATGGATGGATGGATGTTTGATGGATGGATGGGTGGATGGATGGATAAAGTGTGGACCTCAGTCAGTAAAGAATCCATATGTCTGTTTTCAGGAAGGCAAGATGTTTGATAGATGGATGGATGATGTTTGATGGATGGATGCATGGATGGATGGATGGATAGATGGATGTGTGGATGTTTGATGGATGGATGGATGGATAAAGCGTGGACCTCAGTCAGTAAAGAATCCATCCGTGTGGGTTCAGCAAGGCTGGATGTTTGATGGATGGATGGATGTTTGATGGATGGATGGATGTTTGATGGATGTATGTATGTATGTATGGATAAAGTGTGGACCTCAGTCAGTAAAGAATCCATCTGTCTGGGTTAAGGAAGGCAAGAGGTTTGATGGATGGATGGATAGATGGATGGATGTTTGATGGATAGATGATGGATGGATGTTTGATGGATGGATGTTTGATAGATGGATGTATGTATGTTTGATGGATGTATGTATGGATAAAGCGTGGACCTCAGTCAGTAAAGAATCCATCTGTCTGGGGTCAGGAAGGCAGGATGTTTGATGGATGGATGGATAGATGGATGGATAAAGCGTGGACCTCAGTCAGTAAAGAATCCATATGTCTGAGTTCAGCAAGGCAGGATGTTTGATGGATGGATGGATGATGTTTGATGGATGGATGGATGTTTGATGGATGGATGTATGTATGGATAAAGCGTGGACCTCAGTCAGTAAAGAATCCATCTGTCTGGGTTCAGGAAGGCAGGATGTTTGATGGATGGATGGATGGATGTTTGATGGATGGATGGATGGATGTTTGATGGATGGATGTATGTATGGATAAAGCGTGGACCTCAGTCAGTAAACAATCCATCTGTCTGGGTTCAGGAAGGCAGGATGTTTGATGATGGATGGATGATGTTTGATGGATGGATGCATGGATGGATGGACGGATAGATGGATGGATGTGTGGATGTTTAATGGATGGATGGATAAAGCGTGGACCTCAGTCAGTAAAGAATCCATCCGTGTGGGTTCAGCAAGGCTGGATGTTTGATGGATAGATGGATGGATGTTTGATGGATGGATGGATGTTTGATGGATGGATGTATGTATGGATAAAGCATGGACCTCAGTCAGTAAAGAATCCATCTGTCTGGGTTCAGGAAGGCAGGATGTTTGATGGATGGATGGATGGATGTTTGATTGATGGATGGATGGATGTTTGATGGATGGATGTATGTATGGATAAAGCGTGGACCTCAGTCAGTAAAGAATCCATCTGTCTGGGTTCAGGAAGGCAGGATGTTTGATGATGGATGGATGATGTTTGATGGATGGATGCATGGATGGATGGATGGATGGATAGATGGATGGATGTGTGGATGTTTAATGGATGGATGGATAAAGCGTGGACCTCAGTCAGTAAAGAATCCATCCGTGTGGGTTCAGCAAGGCTGGATGTTTGATGGATGGATGGATGGATGTTTGATGGATGGATGGATGTTTGATGGATGTATGTATGTATGGATAAAGCATGGACCTCAGTCAGTAAAGAATCCATCTGTCTGGGTTCAGGAAGGCAGGATGTTTGATGATGGATGGATGATGTTTGATGGATGGATGGATGGATGGATGTTTGATGGATGGATGTGTGGATGTTTGAAGGATGGATGGATGGATGCATGGATGGATGGATAAAGCGTGGACGTCAGTCAAAGAATCCATCTGTCTGGGTTCAGCAAGGCAGGATGTTTGATGGATGGATGGATGATGTTTGATGGATGGATGGATGTTTGATGGATGGATGTTTGATGGATGGATGTTTGATGGATGGATGGATGGATGGATAAAGCGTGGACCTCAGTCAGTAAAGAATCCATCTGTCTGGGTTCAGGAAGGCAGGATGTTTGATGATAGATGGATGGATGTTTGATGGATGGATGTTTGATGGATGGATGGATGGATGTTTGATGGATGGATGGATGGATGTTTGATGGATGGATGTGTGGATGTTTGATGGATGGATGGATGGATGCATGGATGGATGGATAAAGCGTGGACGTCAGTCAAAGAATCCATCTGTCTGGGTTCAGCAAGGCAGGATGTTTGATGGATGGATGGATGTTTGATGGTTGGATGGATGGATGGATGTAAGTGCCTATTTACATGTATATGTAAGTGCCTATATACATGTATATGTAAGTGCATATATACATGAATATGTAAGTACTGTACATATATACATGAATATGTAAGTGCATATATACATGTAAATGCAAATGCATATAAAAATGTAAATGCATATATGTATATATACATGAATATGCATATATGTACATATGCATATACATGTATATACATGCATATGCTGTACAGATAGACATATACATGTAAATATAACATGTTCAACTGAAATTGTGTGTGTTTGTGTGTGGGACTGTTTTGTGGTTTTTAAGGACAGTGTTTTGTCAGGACAGCAATACGCTATACAGTAATCAGACAATCAGATAACAGCTCATTACTGTCCTGACAAAACACTGTCCTTAGAAACCACAAAACAGTCACACACACAAACACACACAATTTCAGTTGAACATGTTATATTTACATGCCTATTACACGTATATGTAAGTGCCTATTTACATGTATATGTAAGTGCCTATATACATGTAAATGCAAATGCATATATACATGAATATGTAAGTGCATATATACATGTAAATGCAAATGCATATAAAAATGTAAATACATACAGTATATGTATATATACATGAATATGCATATATGTACATATGCATAAACATATAGATGTATATATGCATAAACATATACATGTATATATATATGTATATACATATGCTGTACAGATAGACATATACATGTAAATATAACATGTTCAACTGAAATTGTGTGTGTTTGTGTGTGTGACTGTTTTGTGGTTTTTAAGGACAGTGTTTTGTCAGGACAGCAATACGCTATACAGTAATCAGACAATCAGATAACAGCTCATTACTGTCCTGACAAAACACTGTCCTTAGAAACCACAAAACAGTCACACACACAAACACACACAATTTCAGTTGAACATGTTATATTTACATGCCTATTACACGTATATGTAAGTGCCTATTTACATGTATATGTAAGTGCCTATATACATGTAAATGCAAATGCATATATACATGAATATGTAAGTGCATATATACATGTAAATGCAAATGCATATAAAAATGTAAATACATATACAGTATATGTATATATACATGAATATGCATATATGTACATATGCATAAACATATAGATGTATATATGCATAAACATATACATGTATATATATATGTATATACATATGCTGTACAGATAGACATATACATGTGAATATAACATGTTCAACTGAAATTGTGTGTGGTTGTGTGTGTGACTGTTTTGTGGTTTTTAAGGACAGTGTTTTGTCAGGACAGCAATACGCTATACAGTAATCAGACAATCAGATAACAGCTCATTACTGTCCTGACAAAACACTGTCCTTATAAACCACAAAACAGTCACACACACAAACACACACAATTTCAGTTGAACATGTTATATTTACATGCCTATTACATGTATATGTAAGTGCATATATACATGTATATGTAAGTGCATATATACATGTATATGTAAGTGCATATATACATGTACTGTATATGCAAATGCATTTAAACATGTAAATGCATATATGTATATATACAAGAATATGCATATATGTACATATGCATAAACATATAGATGTATATATGCATAAACATGCATATACATATAATGTACAGATAGACATATACATGTAAATATAACATGTTCAACTGAAGTTGTGTGTGTTTGTGTATGTGACTGTTTTGTGGTTTTTAAGGACAGTGTTTTGTCAGGACAGTAATGAGCTGTTATCTGATTGATTGTCTGATTGTTTATAGCGTATGACTGTCCAAACAAACAACTGTCCATAAAAACCACAATACACTCCTATACACACATAATTGAACATTAAGGTTGATGAAACCACACGTAGCAAGTAATTCTGTTTAGGAACACAAGAACTAAAATGTACCTTGGTATTCGTGTTTAAAGGAAGTTGATCGTGCTTCTGGCTACCTGCGATCTCCTGACTCTGGACGTGTTCACATGACATCTGTAACAGATCAGTTATACTTATATTTAGAGGAAATTCTACATTTTGATGATAGCTGCTGTCACATGTAAACCAATAAACATTACATGATTGTTTGTTTTTGGCCAAAGTATCCATCTCACATAAAGGAAAGATGGATGGACAGAGTATTTACAAAACTCCTCTCATGATAGGTGGACTAAGATGAAATTAAAATTAGCTGAATGAAAGAAAACTATAAATTTAAAAACTGTGACTAATAATATTGAAGTCATACTTAACAATCCCTGCATTATTTATATAATTGATATCTATGTCATATACATACACACAAATATACATATATACATGTATATAAGCATATCATAAATGCATATTCATGTACTGTACAGTGTATATACATATATGCATATACATGTATATATATGCATATACTGTACAGATAGACATATACATGTAAATATAACATGTTCTACTAAAATTGTGTGTGTTTGTGTGTGTGACTGTTTTGTGGTTTTAATGGACAGTGGTTTGTTAGGACAGCAATACGCTATACTCAGACAATCAGATAACAGCTCATTACTGTCCTGACAAAACACTGTCCTTAGAAACCACAAAACAGTCACACACACAAACACACACAATTTGAGTTGAATTTGAATTTGAAACAATTTGAATCAATTTGAATCACTGCAAGTGGACAGGTAACATTAGACCTGCCTTCAAGAAGAACTGGACTAATGACGTATATTCTAGTATAAACGTCACTGAACTGGGAGCACCCACAGCACCACTAACACACTCAAAATGGATTCCACCACAAAGATTCAGCCAGAAGATACACACCACCCATGGCCTTATTGAAAGATTATTGAAAGATTATTGAAAGACTGTTCAGTACAGCAGGACATCTCCCTAAAAAACCAGACTGGACTCAAAAAACTGTGAAAACCAACTTCTTCTGAACTTTAACAATAAATTCTTGTATCAATATTAAAATGTATCAGTTCATGGGATGTTAGGAGACAAGAAATGTCTCGACACTCAGATCCAAGTTTTGAAAATGGTGTCAGGAATTTAAAATATTGTTCACTTTTGATCCATGGTTGACTGGACAATATTTTAACTAGAGTTGATGACAAACTGGAGGTGAAATGATCAGTGTCTGTTCCTTTGTCAGGTCTAATGCCGGGTTTCCACCAGACGCTTTTCGCGCTGCAAAAAATCTCCTACCGCACTGTGTTGGCTGCTTGTCAACAGATGTCTGTTCTCATCGAACATGTCTGCAGACACGCAGTGGGAGCAGCGGCTGGCTCCTTTTCCGTTTGTTTCTTCTACACCGGGCAGATAAAAAATCAGCTGTACATGAGCCTCGTTACTACTTGAGTGGATTTTTTATGAGCCAAACTGCAGCTCCTAAAGTCTTTGTTGAGATTAAAACATTTTTTTATGTTTGGGGTGACCGTACGCTCGAGCGGACAGCGGCAACTGTAAAAATGCCAAGTTTCTTACCGGAGGCTGTTTTCTTCATGGAGGCTCGATGGGTAAGTTTGAAAAGTCCAAAAAAAAGTCCTGTCGTTGTTGCGTGATCACATGGCAGAGTCTATCCCGATTGGTTGCTTTCTAAACCTGAACACACTCGCTGTAGCTGTTCCCTGTGTTTTGAGTGTCTGTGATAATGAGAACGATGCCAGTCTTCTCAGCTCGCCCACTAAGAGAGCACAGTCATATATTCCCCATGTAACAGGGCTTATGATGTATTATAACCTTTCATAATCCATCCATCCATCCATCCAGTTGCAGGGATTTGTTCAGGTTACTGTGCAAGAGACAGACGGGGACACCCTGGACAGGGCAAAAGTCCATCACAGGGATACATAGAGACAAACAACCATTCTCACGCACAACTTAACATGCATGTTTTTGTTCAATGGGAGGAAACTGAAAGTTATGCACCATAACTCATGTTCCCTGAAGGAAGGGAACGAGGTGCAACATAATGCTATGAGAATTGCGTCCCCGCGCGATTACCTGAAGGAATACAACCACACCTTTACGGCAGGGGCGTCAGCGTCACGCCAGAAACCCCGCCCTCTGGGTACTTAAGGAGCTGACGCCCATCCATTGATCTCCAAAATGCACTTCACCGAGCTTTCAGCATTGAAAAGGGCCAGGTATGTTGCACCTCATTCCCTTTCTTCAGGGAACATGAGTTATGGTGCATAACTTTCAGTTCCCTTATCAGTCATGTCACTCGGTGCAACATAATGCTATGGGAATGTAATTCCATCACGCCCTTGAAATGCTCAGTAAAATGCATGCTAGTGTGAACGTCCGCCTTTATTCAGCAGGTATCCCCAAGGCTGCTTTCTACTGAGTGTTAGAAAGGACAGCCTGAGTGACATCACACGTAGTAACATCCAAACTGTAATGCTTTGCAAACGTGTTCATTGAGCTCCAGTTCGCAGCAACACAGATGTCTGCAACTGGTACGCCCTTGAACAGTGACCATGAGGTGGCCAAGCCTCGAGTAGAGTGAGCGCTCACTCCAGAGGGCACCTGTTGACCTTTGCAGAGAGTGCACTTCTGAGGGTTTCAAATGACATTTTTCTTTTAACAGATTCAGGAAAGTTTGTTGTTTTATTGCTCTTAGATTTGTCTGCTACATTTGACACTGTTGACCACAGGGTTTTAATCTCTCGTCTTGAGCACTGTGTGGGCATCAGGGGTGTCGCTCTCAATTGGTTTAGGTCCTATTTGGCCAATAGGAGCTTTTGTGTAAAAATGGACAATTTTATTTCTTCCACTGCTCCTCTTCCACATGGCGTACCCCAGGGCTCTATCCTTGGCCCTCTTTTATTTGCTCTTTATTTACTCCCCCTCGGCTCAATTTTTAGGAAACATGGGATAGCTTTTCATTTTTATGCTGATGATTGCCAGATCTATCTTCCCCTGGCACAAAACAATACTCTCCAGCAACTCACACACTGCCTTAATGATGTTAAGGCATGGTTTTCTCTAAACTTCCTCAGTCTAAACGAGAACAAGACTGAAGTCATGATGTTCAGACCGAGTTGCTGTCCTTCTTCCAGCATAGACCAATTGGCTCACTGTCTTTTTATCTCACAGACTGTGTCACCAATCTGGGGGTGAAGTTTGAGTCTGATTTTAAATTTGATAAACAGATCAGCAGTGTTGTTCAGAAACGTTTTTATCAGCTTCGACAAATTGCAAAAGTGAAACCAATCTTATCAAGACCTGAGTTGGAGAAATTAATCCATGCTTTTATCACATCTCGTCTTGACTACTGTAATGCACTGTATGTAGGCATCAGCCAGACCTCTCTCGCCCGTCTGCAGCTCGTGCAGAATTCTGCTGCTTGCCTCTTAACCCAGACCCGTAGGCGTGAGCATATCACTCCCATCCTGGCGTCCCTTCACTGGCTCCCTGTGCACTACAGAATTCATTTTAAACTTTTGCTATTTGTTTTTAAATGCCTGAACAACCTTGCCCCGCTATATTTGTCTGAGCTGCTTCAGCCTTACTGCCCTCCTCGATCTCTAATGCCACGTCCTGACCAAACAGCTTTTCAACGGCAAAAAGGCTCGTCACGCACGCAAGTGGACGCACTGGACCCAGTGGTGTCCTGACCAGAACGAGAAGCTGCGGCGGTGTGGAGGCGGGGTGTTTGGGAGGAGCTTACCGGTACACAGAGTGCCTCACTGCACTCCGCCAGGCGAGGAGCTTTTTATCTCTGTCTCTGTGGAGCAGACTTGACTGATCGTGAAGGACTTGTCGCAAACACACAGCTACAATGAGTTTCTCTTCCATAGTCCATGACTCCGCGGGTTTTTTCTGTGTCCCACAAACAATACGTCACATAGTGCGTGCGCCCCCTCGTTTCCGCGTCACATAGGGACTCTCCCCCTCTCTTCTCCCCCGACTCTCCCTGATCAACCAGAGTTGAACGGCGTTTGAACGTTTGAACGGCGAAAACTTCAGCAATGATCAACGCGTGCTTGGAGGCTGAAGCGGGTTCACGTGCACGGAAAACACTTTTATAGCACGCTCAACACGCACGTGACGTGACGCCCGAGGCCAAGACGCGGCTGGAGGCGCGTCCCCCATTGACTTTGCATGTAAACTGGACGCTCCTGCAGTTGAAAACGCGTTTGGTCAGGATGTGGCATAAGATCAGCTGATCAGTTGCTGTTGACAGTGCTTAAAACTAGGCTGAAGCTCAGAGGTGACAGAGCATTTTCTGTCGTTGCTCCCAGGCTGTGGAACAACTTACCCTTGCGTGTCAGACAGGTCTCCTCTCTTCCTGTTTTTAAATCCCTTTTAAAAACACACTTTCATTCTTTGGCTTTTAAAACGTGATCTTATTTTTATGGCATTTTAATACACCCGCAGAAAGACTGGTGCATGTATTTTTTATTTTTTGTATGTTTTTTTATCGTTTTAATTGACGTCTTTTATGTTGTTGTACAGCACTTTGGTTAACCTTATGGTTTTTGAAATGTGCTTTACAAATAAAGTTACGCCCTTTTTATGGCCTCAAGCCTCGGATATAGTTGACGCGTCGCATAGGGCGCGCGGCCAAAGTGACGCAAACGCGACGTCCCCGCCCCCGCGCTTTGGCCAGCGCGTTGGTTTCGCGCGTGGTCGTGCACCTCCCAAATTTTGAAGCTCCGCAAGCCTAGCGCGCGCGCCGAATTGATTGACAGGTCGGGTAGGGACCTCCCCGACAGCCTTCACGCCAGAATCTGCAACTGTCTGCGCCGCTGTGGTCGTGGAAACGGCGTCGCGACGCATGGAGGAATGTTTTTTATGTGATTCAAATGTTTTAAATTCCCCGAGCGAGCGGAAAGCTATTTGTTTTTGTTGTGTGATTTCAAACAGTTCTTCTTCTACGGTAGATTTCTTCTTCTACACCCTTTCTTGCAACATATGCACAGGTTTTAGAGGGTACTGCCACCTGCTGGTCAGTAAAAGAACAGCACTTTGCCATGCGCTGCCGTGCCACACTATAAACGCATGCACAGTGCGCGCGCAGCACGCGCGCTCCAGCTTGCGGACCAAAGCGCGACTATATCCGAGGCTTCAGTCACCCAGTGTGAGAGGCGCTGCTTTGATAGGGCCTTTCCCATAGCTGGTGCAGCAAAGCACACAAACAGGTGATTTGTTTTTCTCCATTCAGCTGTTCTCCGCATGTAAGTGCTCAAAGCTCTCACAGGGCAGAGAGCCTTCAGCCTTTTCTGTTCCCGAGTGAGGACAGGAGCAGGTGGAAAAGAAGAGAGATCAAAGTCCAGACTTATGGGGTTCAGAGTCAAGACCTTAGGGATATACGCAGGATTGGGCCTTAGGGTGACCTTTGACCTGTCAGGGGCAAACCTGGTACACATTGGACGTACGGACAAAGCGTAGAGATCACCCACATGTTTCGCCGAGCAAAGAGCCAGTAGTAGAGCAGTCTTATAAGATAATAAATATATCTTAATGTCGCTCAATGGTTCGAATGGGAGATCACAGAGAGCCCCCAAGACCAGAGTAAGATCCCATCCGGGGGTCAAGATCCTGCTGGGGGGTCTCTTCCTTAACACGCCCTTCATAAATCTTATTATGAGCGGGTACGCTCCAGGAGTCCTGCTCCCCCAGCCCTCGTGACAAGCTGAAATAGCTGATAAAAACACCTTAATGGTTGAGAAAGAATGACCTTTCTCCAGCAGGTCCTGAAGAAAGGTGAGGAGCTGGGGCAGGTGGTGGAACCAGCTCTCCCTCAAGGGCCCTGATTTCTGTGGTTCCTTGAAGGCCAACCACGTTAGGGAGAGGGCCTTCCTGCAGATCTACCGCCATACTACTCTGATCGAGAGTGTTTGGAGGCAGAAGCAATCTGTTGTCCTCATTGGGCAAAACCGGAACAGAATGTCTGTTTTTCCTCTTTTTGTTGGGAGTCATGGTCCGGAGGGGTTGCACATTTTGTATATGAGCAGATCTCCTGACTCCGGCCCGTTCCCTGGTTGGGTCTGGTTTACTGGTCTCCGGCCTTATCAGAGCCTTGGAGCCTGGCGAACCCCCGGGGAGCTGTGCTTCACCCAGTGGGGGGTGTCGTTTAAGAGCAGAGCTGAGTCAGTACAATGAGCGCGGTCACACGCTGCAGGATCACTGCTTGAGCATGGCGTGTTGCCCACTGAGGATAATGAGACAGCCTCAACATGAGGATGTGGAGCTGTTCGAGATGTCCTTTGTGTTGAGCAGGCTTTAGATTGGTTGGTGACAGAAAGTTCAGTCTTCTTTCGACTAAAAGGAAGAGGAGTCTGATTTAGCCCTGGTGCCATTTCTGTTCTGCACTGAGTGTTTACACACGCTGCAGTTTCATCACAGCTGTCTTTGCGAACGTGTGATACTGGTGTTGGCCTGCGGGCTTCTTCCGTGGCCTTCCCGTCACATACTGGCATCCGTTGAATAGGTAGCCAGGAAGGTGGGTTATCAGATTCTGTCGGCGCGCACCCCTGGAGCGCAGACGTGTCATGGGTTTGTTTGATTTGTGTATTGCCGGCCCCGTGGTTTACAACGGAGTGGGGACTGGAACACGTGACCCGCCTCACCTGTCTCTGTGAGGACTGACGGGCCTGCTTGCAGGCGCTCCTGGGCCTGTCTGTTACAGACAGACCCGAGACACCTTGCTGGGGTTTATTGATTAGGCTAACACCCCGTGAGCCGCAAGGGAGGGGGAATGATGGCTCCCGCCCTTTATGTTGGCTGGGAAAGTAGAGGGGACCGTCTTTTCTGTTTGTTGTTGTTGTTTTTTTTAATCAAGACACAGAGGGGGGTAGTTTTTTTAACTTTATTTGTGCTTATGTGTAACAACATATTTGACTTTATGTCACTCACAGCAGAGAATACATGATTCATGCATGAAACAAAGTCACCAGCTTTTTGTACCGTGCTACAAACAAAGTCTGGACGTAAAAAGATCATTTCCCGTACCGAGTGGGCGGATGATCGTGTAAAGTGAAGAAGCGGTCCTGGTTCATCAGACACGCTTTTGTCTGGTGTCCCGATTCACCGAGGAGGCTCTGTGTCGGTCCCCCTGGCGGGGAACAAATCTTTTTTAACTCCAGGCGTGCTCGGTCTGAGGTGGGCCCGACGGTGGTCTCTGCCGGTGCTCGGCCTCGTATGCCGGCCGCTTTTGCGGTGGGACACGTGTGGCTGAGTGGTGTCGAGGCTGCGGGGCTCTGCTCCTAGCAGACTGCCTGGGGGGGCTCTTCTGGGGATGCCTACCCGGGAGAGCCTCGGCTTGTTTGCGCCTCTGGTCCAGCCTGGTTTGAATTCGATCCAGAGCTTTCCCAAACAGTCTAGTCGGTTCTATCGAATGGTGGAGGAAATGAATTTTTTGTTCCTCTGGGAGGTCAGTTAGGGTCATCCACAGATGGCGTTGTGCGATGACCACCTCAGCCATTCCTCTGCCTTGTGCAACAGCTGCTGTCCCCATCATGTGAAGCACAAAGTCTGTTGCCCTGCGGGCTTTATCCAGCACGTCGGCGGCAGCTTGCTTGTCTGTCGTTACCTGGAGCTCCTGCAGTTTTTCAGCCAGGTACGCTTGCATCATGGCGCATTCATTGCACTCGCCGCGAGGCCCTGAGCTCTGTAGTATTTCTCGAGGAGAGAAGCCAAGGCTTGACAGGCTTTGCTGGGGAGAGTTGGTTTTGCCCCGGATGACTTGGGAGCCAGATGAGACGCCAGCGTGTCCTCCATTTGAGGCACATTGGCTATACCCGCTTACTCCATCCCATCCACGTCAAGGAACTGCGAGAGCGGGAGCAGCATGGGATTTCTGGGCTGAGACCAGGTGCGAGTCAGCTCTGTGAGGAAATCTGGAAAGATAGGCATCCTTTACCTCGTGGTGGCCTGCTGCTTCGAATAAAAATAATTTCCTACCAACCTCGTGACCTGTTGACGAGGTAGAGGCTCTGGCCATGGGATCTGCAGCGCGTCCGTTGCTCTGTGACACAAGTCGAACAGAGCAAAGATCGAAAAGTCAGTCTCCGGGAGCACAGGCGCCGGGGTGTGAGACAGGTCCCTCTCCTGTTCCTCGTGCTCAGCATCTGCTTTGTCCACAGAAAATTCACCTGAGGCTGAGATAGAGATCTTTTCATTGTTCATCAAGCCTCAAGTGTCGAAGTCGACTGTTGAGTCCCCGATGGGAGCTAGCGCGTCCAGGCTGTCGCCCCATTCTCCCTGGGTGCTGTCTTCCAGGGCCATGTTCTCGAGCTCCGGCGTGGGAGTGAGAAGTTCAGTTGTGTCTGGGTCTGTTGGCGCCGCAGCAGCGCCCATTGCTTTGGCGACGAAGTCTGCCCGGTGCCTCCACACCGCCTCCAGCATCTGGCTGCAATGTGGGCATGACTCGGGTGCATCCAACGCCATGTTTGCGTGTAACATCCCCAGGCAGACAGGACAGGCCTCATGGGTGTCCGTCGCCGAGAAGGAAAAACCGCATCCGCTGGGGCAGGCGTGCGAGGTGGGGCTCGCCGTCCTGCCAGTCTTTTTTGGAAGTCTTGTCTTTCGCTTTCCTTTCTCTGGAGGCATGTCTGAGATAAGGCGAGCGATTCCTTCCAAAATCTTTTTTCTTTTTATTTGAGACGTCTCCTCCGTCGCGTCGCTTTCGCTGGCTAGCCTACTACAGCAGTAGCAGAGGTAGCGATGTGATGCAGTTTAGCGCCGTCGAGCAAAGCAGTCTGCGGAGAGAGGATAAGAAAAAACTTCGGGGTTAAGGTAAAATGTGCCG
The DNA here is from genome assembly GCA_038048925.1 of Garcialebias charrua. Classification (NCBI taxonomy): domain Eukaryota; kingdom Metazoa; phylum Chordata; class Actinopteri; order Cyprinodontiformes; family Rivulidae; genus Garcialebias; species Garcialebias charrua. Next base: position 484 of record JBBPBX010061873.1, on the reverse strand, counting down.
GACTAGCTTTCGCTAGCCCGGCAGTACGCAGGAAGAATTCTCTGTACGCCCTGTGTAGGGAGCAAGCTCACCTCTGGTCGAGCGATGAAGCACAGAGAAGTCCCGCAAAGAGAGTTGAGTTCAGGTTTAAGCGAGGTGAAGGGCAATAAGAGATAGATGGATGGGTGTCAGCTCCTTAAGTACCCAGAGGGCGGGGTCTCTGGCGTGACGCTGACGCCCCTGCCGTAAAGGTGTGATTGTATTCCTTCAGGTAATCGCGCGGGGGCGCAATTCCTATAGCATTATGTTGCACCGAGTGACATGACTGATAAGGGAACTGGAATACGCTTAGAAGAGCAATGGTGCACAGAGAGAGCATGCATCTAACCACTACTCCACTGTGCCGTCTACTTTTCATAATGTGAAATTAATTATTTACCTTCACTACATTTTGAACTAAGTGTGTTGGTTACTTCAGCGCAGTATTTCATGTAGATCTGAGATC
>JBBPBX010061871.1:0-16389 GCA_038048925.1 Garcialebias charrua | reverse complement strand
TCAATTTTATTTATATATCACATAAAAACAACCGAAGGTGACCAAAGTGCTTTACAGTTAAAACATAAAAATAACATAAAAGAGTAAAATGCATCTAGTGCTGAAACATAATACTGTACTGTAAAGTTAACAGTAAATACACAACAACAATAAAATCTGCTCAAAATTTGTTCTCAGACTCTGCGTGGAAATGCCAAGTAAAACAGATGAGTCTTGAGCAAAGATTTGAAAGTGTCAACAGTCTGAGCGGTCTTTACTTTCTCAGGTAAACTGTTCCACAGCTTTGGAGCAGCAACCGCAAAAGCCCGATCACCTCTGGATTTCATTTTGGATCTGGGGACATCTAAGAGAAACTGGTTGGTAGACCGGAGTGCTCTTACTGGAGTGTAGATGTTAATAAGATCACATAAATATGACGGGGCCAGACCTTTTAAGATTTTAAAAACAAGCAATAAAATCTTAAAATCAATCTGATAGTGGACAGGGAGCCAGTGAAGAGAAGCCAGGACAGGGGTTATGTGTTCATAATTTTTAGTTGATGTTAAAAGATGAGTTGCTGCATTCTGGACAGATTGTAAACGATGCAACGATGATTTGTCTAAACCAACATACAATGAATTACAATAGTCCAAACGAGAGGTAATAAACGTGTGAATCACCTTTTCAAGGTCTCTGAAAGAGAGACAAGACTTCACCTTGCAATAACCGTGTTTCCATCCATTTTCATTTCGAATTTTGAGCTTATTTTTGAAATCTCACAAAAATGTAAATACAAATTAATACGGATCAGAAGTGTTTCTATCTACTGGCTTGAATCGCATCTACCAAGCCACGCACAGCGTCATTACGTCAGACGTCAGCGTCATTACGTCAGACGTCAGCGTTACGCATGTCTACAGTAAACAGGAAGTAGCGGTTGAAAACAGAACCCGACCACACATCTCGGCAAAATGGAGAGAATATTTCAGGTATGTGTTGCTATCGGGCAAGTTGTATTTATTCTGTCATGCCAACTAGTTTTAGCGATGTTACATGTTGTCCGGAGCGGAAACAGCTGATCAGTCACGTGACGTAAATGTTCGCTACGGCAGAACTGAGTCGGCAAATCTGTTTCCATCTGTCGTTTTGCGCATCAGCTCTGTTTCGAAGCCCCCAAAAACCACCTCAAGCGAGCGTATCAACTTTTGAGCGAATTAGAGGAAGTTAACTCGAATTTTGCCGTTTCCATTCAGCTTTTCTGATGCGATGCTTCATAATGCGCATCTAGAAACCTTGATGGAAACACGGCTAATGAGTCTTAACTGGAAGAAACCAGATTTAACAACAGCATTTATCTGTTTGTCTAATTTAAAAGCACTAGTATCAAAAATAACTCCCAGAGTGACAAGGACTCGCTCCCTGGATGTGAGGGTGAGTCACGCAGGACCCATCCGCATGGCCTTAGCTGACCTTTGGCTCTGACGGTGGCTAATAGAGGCCTGGCTCTGGATCAGTCCACTGCGAGACTGGACTCCCCATCTCTTCCCTTTCACCAGGATGGGCGGAATGCCGCCAGGAGCCACGCGGCGAAGCCACGGACCTCACCACTTTCCCAACCGTGGGTGACAGCTGGAGCGCAAAGGAGCCTGGGGACAACACGCTGCCCTGCCATGCAGGAAGGACGGCCAGCAACTCTGTCTCTGCGGTGGTGGTGGAGGGAAAAGGCACAAATAATCCACCTGTGAATGCTACATTATCTAAATATCACATATGTCTGATGAGCTGATGAGAGCCAAGACAAAAGTGGAGCTGAGAGTCGACGTGTTTTAAGTTTCGGGCTCCAAACTTTCTTCTCAAACTGTTTCAGGAGTTTTCCTCCTTGGTTGTGAAAATGCAACTCTTTTTTTGGTACTGCAAGTGTTTAAACAATAGAAAAGTTTATGCTGAGACAATTTTTTAAAATATTTCCTTGACATTTCTTTAAATCAGTTTTCACAAAGTTGAAAATGAGCTGTGAAAATGTAAACCTTTGTCTGGTAAATATTGATGCCACGTGAACAAAGCACCGTGGCATAACTCCTTCTTGGTTGTTAGAAGTTACGTGTTGCATTCTAAGTGTTTTTAGTATTCGATGAGCACTTAAAATGTTACCGTAGGGTATGTTTTCTTCTGCCGCGCCCTCTCGGTATAGCTGATGTTGTGCATGTACTTTGTAACTCAGATGGAACAATGCTGTAAACTTTTTTTTTTTATTAGAGCACACCCTTTTTAATGCCAACAGACAATGCTTGCGTCAAAACACAACACATAGAGTGCATTTTAATTGAACAGACTTTCAAACATGACAACACTTAAAAACAATCCCAGATAAAACATCCAGTCCATGTGGGAAGAGAAAGGAAAATATCCAAGTGGTTTAGCGCAGATTGCTCTTTTTATTATCATTAACAGTAATGTGATTCTGAGGCCCTCTGTGACCCCCCCTCACAGCAGCACGTTATCTCAGAAGTCATTCATTAGAACAAACACAAGGCAGGCGGAAAGATAAGGAGAAAGAGATGTGAGGCGAGAGAAAGTGAGAGAAAGCAGAACCTAAAATAAATTAGAGCAATTGCATTTCCTGTGAAATTGCAGAGCGAGCGCTTATTGCAGAAGAACTTGATGAGAAATAGCTGAAATTAGCTAAAGAAAAAAGCATGCTGAAATGGAAAAACGAGCCTAAATTATCAGAAGAAAGCAGAAAGAACACATATTTGCTGAAAAAAGTTTAAATAAGCTGAAAAAAATTGCAAAAGAAACGGCTGAAAAGTAGCTGAAAGGCAGAGAGATGGTTAATGAATTGGAAAGAGCTGAAAGCTAAAAAAAAAGTGGAATTACCTGTAGCTGAAAAAGCTAGAAACAGCTTAATAGTACCGTATTCTCCGGCCTATAAGTCGCACCGGCCTACAAGTTGCACCAGTCCAATTATGTCCAATGAAGTGGAAAAATCCACGTATAAGTCGCACCGGCCTATAAGTCGCACCTCACGGCACAAAACGAGCACGCGCAGCAACAACAGACCTGCAGTGCAGCAAACAGACCTGCATTTCTTTGATCTTTAAAGATAAACACATAAAAATATATATTCTTGTTAGCTGACATTACAGTAAAAGTGTGTCTCAGTTTAACTTTTCTTGATAAATGCACTTTGACGGTTAAAAACCGTTAAATTAAGTGACCATTTTTTGACCAAAGTGAAAAAACCAAAAAATCCACATATAAGTCGCACCAGCCTATAAATCGCAGGGCTTAGAAATGTATGCAAAAAGGTGTGACTTATAGGCCGGAGAATATGGTAGTTGAAACAGCAGAAATAGCTAAAACTAGCAGGATTAAGCTGAAAGGAGCAAATGAAATGAGCAGAAATGTGTGAAAGTAGCAGAAGTAAAAACATGAATTTATCTGAAAACAGCCAAAATTAGCTAAAAATGCTAAAAAGATAGCAATTTTTTTTTTAAATAAGCTTATATTAGCAGAAGAAACTTGAACAAACATGATAGCCCAATTAGGCTGAAATTAGCAGAAATGAGCACAAAAAAGTTGAAATTACTTGAAAAATTGTGAAATTGGCCACACACAAAAAAAATAAAAATAAAATAAAAAACAGCTGAAAAGTAGCTAAACAACAGAAAGAAGCATAAATTCCCAGAAGGAAGTGAAGGCAAAAAAAATGTGGAATTAGCTGAACAAGCTAAAATGAGCATAAAACAGCTAAATAGTAGCTGGAATAACTGAAACTAGAAAAAGTAAGCTGAAAGGAGCACAACAGTTGAACTATTAGCAGAAATAGTTTAGAATAAGCACAAAAATGTTGTAGTCAGAAGAAAGAATCAGAAAGGAGCACATAACAGCTGGGGGAAAAAACAGATGAAATTAGCTGAAAGTAGCTGGAAAAAAGTTTAAACTTGCACAAGGAAGCTGAAAGAAGCTGAAGCAGAACAAAGTGTGACAGGAGCAGTAAAAGGTTGTAAACAGATCTAAAGATATGAAGGATGTAAAATGAGTTTGATTCATTTTCTATGAGAAGAAAATAGGCAGAAAAGGCTAAATATATATTTTTTAAAAAGCTAAAGTTGCACCAATACCAAAACTCATAGCAGAATTGTCCTGAAAGAGCTGAATATTTTTATATTTGATTTGTTGAAATACAGTAACTTGAAAATTGTGGAACGAGAATAGCCCTGTTTCCATCCATTTTCATTTCGAATTTTGAGCTACCTCGCAAATATGTAAATACAAATTAATGCAGAGCAGAAGTGTTTCCATCTACTGGCTTGAAGCGCTTTTTCCAAGCCGCGCACAGCGTCATTACGTCAGACGTCAGCGTCATTACGTCAGACGTCAGCACTGCGCATGTCTACAGTAGACCAGAGAGTAAACAGGAAGTAGCGGTTGAAAACAGAACCCGGTCACACATCTCGTCAAAATGGGGAGAATATTTCAGGTACGTGCTGCTGTCGGGCGAGTTGTATTTATTCTGTCATGCCAACTAGTTTTAGCGAGTTACATGTTGTTCGGAGCGGAAACAGCTGATCAGTCACGTGACGTGAATGTGCGCTACGGCAGCACGAGTCGGCAAATGTGTTTCCATCTGTCGTTTTGCGCAGCTGCTCGGTTTCGCAGCTCCCAAAAACCACCTCAAGCGAGCGTATAAACTTTTTGGCGAATTTCAGGAAGTAACTTCGTATTTTGCCGTTTCCATTAAGCTTTTCTGCTGCGATACTTCAAAATGCGCACCTAGAAACCTTGATGGAAACACGGCTAATGATGCAGAAAAACGCACGGAAGAAAAATGGATCACAATAGTGTGAATGCTTCATAAACATTCACAAAATGAGATCGTTCTTATGAGACGAGTCATTCAGAGTTGGTGTTTTGGACGTTCAAATGAAAACCAGCCGTTCGGTTTCTGGATGGAAAGTTGTCGAGTGGAGTCTGTGATCAAGTTCTGGTTTTTGTACTTAGTGTGTAATCACAGTCACACTTATTGTCCGCTTTGGATTTAAAGAGCCGCAGGAAGTCCTGAACTGAGCTGCTTGGACTGATACTGAGTTCATCTCTGCTCAACTCTTTGGCCAAATGCAGGCCATGAGACTAATCAGAAAGCTTCTTATGGCTTCGGCCTCTAATGGATTGCGCTGTTTCTTTCAAGATTTGGCCCAAAACATGATTTGAACATTGGAATCACAGTAAAGGCCACCTCTCCAAATGATTCCCCCCACAAGAGCAGGAGAGCCGTCACCAGGCCTCTTGAAGGTGCACCTTTAGGTGTGAATACATATGCACACTGATAAACGTGATATAGCGTGGTCAGAGACTCTGAGACTGTTGGGAGGGGGCATGTATTGGTGGGGGATGAGGGAGAAGGGGAGCCGTGTGGGTCCTTGGAGTGGTGCGACAGACTCCGCAGCCTCCTGGTAGGATTTGTTGGAATGTGAGAGAGGAGGATTTTAGCACCAGGCGAGCCACGCCAGAGTGCTGCAGACTTCATGCCATCTGTCTCAGCCTCCATCTTGCCGTTGCCAAACTCCTCAGACCTTTATTTCCTCTCCCTCTTTCTTCTTCTCATCCCTGTTCACAAGTGAAGGGGACATACTGAGATCTGCTAACGTATTGGGGGTGGGGGGATGGCCGAGCTTCATAAACTGTAAGAAAAAAAAAAGAAAATCACCATTGATTAATACGTCTTCTTGGAGCTAAATGTACGACAGCCCTGGTGGAGACACGGAGTGTGTCCGAGCGCCCCGCCATTTGTTACGGGACCAACGGGGAAAGAGAGAGTTATTCATACCACAGCAGATCTGTTGATCCAGTTATTAATGAAACATGCTCCACGTGAGAGCCAAGAAGGGTTTTAATTTATCACGCTATTATACGTTGATGGGCCAAAACATTATGACCATTCCTAACAATTGCCATCTAAGCTGATCAGACAAATCAGAGAAAGCTGAAACTGCCTTGAAGTGCCCATTAGAGCAGCAGACCCTATAGGTCATATGTGTCAAACTCAAGGCCCAGGGGGCAAATGTGGCCCTCGTTGACATCTTAAGGCTGAGTTATGCGCTTTGGTCCGCAGGCTGGAGCGCGCGCGCTGCGCGTGCACTGTGCCGTGCGGCGAAATGCGTTTACAGTGTCGCCTCTGTGTTTATAGTTGTCGCACGGCGGGGCATGGCAAAGTGCTGTTCTTTTACCGACCAGCAGGTGGCAGTACCCTCTAAAACCTGTGCATATGTTGCAAGAAAGGTGTAGAAGAAGAAATCTACCGTAGAAGAAGAACTGTTTGAAATCACACAACAAAAACAAATAGCTTTCCGCTCGCGTGCTGAACTGTTGTCTTTATTTGCGGTTTTAATGCATGGAGTCAGCGGAGGAGAAAGCGATCACGTGACTTTTGGCGAAAAAACAAAAGAAAAGTCCGACTCCAGATCAGGAATGAAGGAGAATTTAATACATTTGTGTCACAAAACATTCCTCCATGCGTCGCGACGCCGTCTCCACGACCACAGCGGCGCAAACAGCTGCAGGCTCCGGCGTGAAGAGGGTGAAGGCTGTCGGTGGGGACCTGTCAATCAAATCGTAGCGCCCACGGCGCGCGCATAGGCTTGCGGAGTTTCAAAAATTCAGAGGTGCACGACACGCGCTAATCCCACGCGCAGGGCCAACGCGCAGGGGCGGGGACTGTGAAATTGCATCACTTTTGGAGCGCGCACCCTCGCGCGCTGCGCGACGCGTCGAGTATGAATCTAGCTTTATTTGGCCCCTGAATGGAAAATACTTTGATCACTATTTTTTTTCCAGTAATTGTTGATTAGAGAGACATAGATTACAGAGAATGTCAAATGAGATCAATCCAACTCTCGTTGAGGAACCTGAAATCAAGAAAATATGTCAGGTATCTATCTTGAGTTAATGGAGATTCTGAAACTGGCCCTTAGTTTGAAAAAGGGTTTAATTTTGGCCCCCTTTTGTAAGTGAGTTTGACACCCCTGCTATAGATTGTGGGGTATTTTTTAACTAAGCTTGCTTTTTCAACATGTCATCCAATGGCCGAATCTCCCAGACTCATTGTAATTTTTATTTGTACCTGTTCTTGAGTAGTTTTTGTCCACAAGGAATGTTTGAAAAATCCTTACTTTCTTTAAGTATTTGCAGTTGATTATTCTGTTGGCACAACCCACTTTACCCCTCAGTGGTCACAATCTTGAAGCTGATTACCGTATGTTCCGGCCTATAAGTCACAGTTTTTTTAAACTAATTTTCATGTCCTGCGACTTATACGGCGAAGCAACATATTTAGGGTTTTTCCCCCCCATATTTTTAGACCAATTTTGGGCTGAGATATGACTGTTTCCATTCATTCTGATGAAATAAATGGAACAGTATCACTTTCAGCCGCTAGGGGCGCAGTACCACTTTCGGCCGCTAGGGTCCACAGACCGTTCCCAGCTCATTTGTCCGACATCAGACTAATTTGGTCGGACTCACTCTGTCGTAGCACGGCCTCCTGCTCTCTGGAGGTCTGAACTACTGTTAGCTCAGTGTTTTACTATTAGCAAAATAGGTCAAGAACAGCGGGTTCGGATGTTGTCAGTCCATACAATGGGCGCTATCAGCTGTAATCATCCCCATATGTATCGGCGAAACTGCCCAATCCATCTCCTAGCATGTTTGAAAAAACATTATCTGCGTTTTTATCGCTGTGAGTAGACAGCGTGTTTCCGTGAACCCGGAAGTGTTGTGTTTTTTTCAGCTTATGTGAGCGTTTTCGTAAACCTAACCTTAAACCTGACCCAGAGGACCAACCCTAAACCTAACCCCCTTACCCTTGTGCCTGAACCTAACCAAGACCCTAAACCTAACCCAAGAACCTTTACTCTAAACCTAACCACGTAGCTAAAGACGGAGTCTGCTGTCATCGCTTGTAACGGTGACCACGTACCTTTAAACCTCCTAGGAGGTAAAGGAGGGGCAATCTGACCGCTACGAATGGGGATGATAATAAATGATAAGGGCCATTTAATGGTTGATGACATCCGAAGCGGGTGTCAAGAATCACAGGACAGATTTTGGCGAAACTTACAGAAAGTAATCACTGGATGGACATTTACAACTGATTAGCTGTAGGAGATGTTTGAACTAAAATTCGATGTTTTATAGTTTATTTTTGCAGCGCGCGCACGTTTGGAAGACCGTCAAAGCAAAACAATTTAAATCCAACTGATTTGAACATTACATTATTTTTTTATTTTTTTGGGGGGCGCTAGTGGCCTTTATTGGAGAGGGAGAGGGCGAAACGGTAGAGATTGGGGAGACACCACAGAAAGAAGCTCGTCGGGTCTGGGACGTGAACCCGCGACGCCTGTGGAGAGGCTCAGCCTCCAGCATATGTACCGCCTGCTTTATCCACTGCCCCAAAGCGACGGCACATTGATTTTTAAAGGAAAAGTTCAGCTCAGAAACACTTTTGCTATAATGTCAGCAAATATATATATATTTTAAAGTGTATATCTTGTTAAATTTGAAAGAAATGAAGGGTATCTGCTCGCTGCGCATGCACGCTTCGCAGCACCGACGTAGCAAAACTATTTTTACAATACTTCTCTGATATCATTGCTGCAAAATCTCGTAAACCTTGAGTTCTGTTCTCCACCCTAAACTCTGTTCTCCACCTCACTGAACAATCGCCCATGGAAGCCTCAACTGAGCTGTGCGAGAACTTCCAACATTTATTTTTAGATAAAATCGCAACCACCAGGGCTCTCATTTCTCCTCCATCTCACGATCCATCCATCCCACCTCAATCTGTTGCTGTTTGTGACCATTTTGAACCAGTCTCTCTGTCCTCTCTAGAGCAGGTCATGTGCAACCTGAAACCATCTGGCTCCCCCTTCGATGTGGTCCCCCCTCGGCTACTAAAGGAGGTTTTTCACACTCTAGGTCCCTCCATTCTCTCGATTGTAAATAGCAGTCTATCCTCGGGTGTGGTGCCAAAATCATTAAAACATGCTGCTGTTCAACCCCTCCTGAAAAAACCAAACCTCGACCCGTCAGTATTATCCAACTTCAGGCCTGTCTCCAGACTCCCATTTGTATCTAAACTTCTAGAGAAAATAGTTGAGTCCCAACTAAAGTGCTTCCTGGAGGATCACGCTATCCCCGAGCTATTCCAGTCTGGCTTCAAATCCCTCCACAGCACTGAGACTGCCCTACTGAAGGTTTTTAACGACATCTTCCTATCCACAGATACTGGTGACTCTGTGCTGCTTGTCCTATTGGACCTCACATCCGCTTTCGACACCATCGACCATGAGATCCTCATTGCTAGGTTGGAGCAGTGGGTGGGCATCTCAGGATCAGCCCTAAACTGGTTCAGATCCTACCTCTCTGACAGGTCTTTTTGTGTGTCCATCAATGATTTTACTTCTGCAGTGGCGGCTCTTAAATGGGGGGTTCCGCAGGGGTCCATCCTGGGTCCTCTCTTGTTCTCCTTATACCTGCTGCCACTCGGTGCTATTTTCCGGAAACACAATATACCTTCCACTTCTACGCTGATGACTGTCAAATTTACTTCCCCCTAAGACAAAATGGTACAGGCTCTATTCAACCTCTGCTCGACTGCCTGGCTGACATCAGGGACTGGATGGCTTTAAATTTCTTAAGCTTCAACGATAAGAAGTCTGAAGCCATATTGTTCCTTCCCAATGACACAACCTCAAACCACTGCATTGACCTTTCTGCTCTACCCCTGTCCGAAAAACAAAAAGTCACAAATCTGGGAGTGATAATGGATCCTTCCATGAAACTCAACAGTCATGTAAACATGATCGTCAAATCCTGTTTTTTCCAGCTGAGGCGTCTGTCTAAGCTGAAGCCCATATTATCAAAAAACAACCTGGAGACAGTGATTCACGCATTCATTACATCTAGGCTGGATTACTGCAATTCCCTTCTGCTTGGCGTCAGTCAAGCCACCATTGCACGATTACAACTGGTTCAGAACGCAGCTGCCCGATTTTTAACCAGCACACGCAAAAGAGAGCACATTACACCAGTCTTGGCCTCCCTTCACTGGCTACCGGTTCATCTTCGAATCCAATTCAAAATTCTCATGTATGTCTACAAATCGCTGAACAGTCTCGCCCCCGCCTATCTCTCGGATCTGATACACCCATATGTCCCTCCACGTGCTTTGAGGTCAGAGGACCTGGGGCCTCATGTATCAACCGTGTGTGCGCACAAAAACCGTGCGTACGTCACTATCCACGCAAAACCCCGTATGTATCAAAACTGAACTGAACGTGAATATGTGCGCATCCAAGTACATTTTCACGCCAGCTCCAGGCTTGGCGTAGGCACGTTTCTGTGGTTTGTGTTCCTTTGGCGACACCTACAGGCGATTCTGGAAACTGTTCATGGTGGGAATAATGATTATTTCCACCCAAACACACATGATGAACAATTAGCCACATGGACGCAATCAGAATACAACCTGCAAAAAATATAACAAACAGAAAGACTGAATAGTTCTGCACAGCTTAAATTCTTGTTTTTTGTTCATTCTTAGCTGTTTTAGCAGTTGAAGAACGTGATGCATGATGGGACAAGACGATATTTCTCTGTTGCAGGGTATATTTAAATGAAAACAACGTTTGTCTTTATTTTTAATTCATTCCAGATTTAAAGAACACAAGAAAACTATTAACAAAAAAACCACGAGAAATCCCCTTTTGCCTTCATTTCATGTTGTTCATTCTAAACAGTTTTCTTGTGTTCTTTAAATCTGGAATGAATAAAAAAATAAATAAACGTTGTACCATGCGGGAGTCGAACTCATGACCTTCGGGACGAAAGGCGGGCACGCTAACCACTGATCTATCAATGCATGTTAAAACAGCTGGGTCAACTTTTTATTTAAAAGTGGACGGTTTGTTGTGCGCTGAGCGTGCCAGACAAAACTTTTTTCTGTGCCCCTCTACGTCACTCAGAAGTGTCTAAAGTTCACAGTCCGTGAAGTTCCTCTTTTTTCCACGTTTCGACATGATTTGCAATAGAGCAAAGACGACATTCCTAACGTGCAGGGCATATTTAAATGAATTTGCATATTTATATGGAGGCGTGTCAAAGGCGGAGTCGGCCACTCTCTCATGTGCGCTCAATCCCACGTTGGTTGTGATGTACAAAAGGAATGTGCGTGGATACCGGCGTATGCACAGTTTGATACATCTGGATTTTTTTGTGCGTAGGCAGATTTCTGGATTTGACCGTGCGGCAGAGATGCTCACAAGTCATTTTTTGCAAGTCCAAGTCAAGTCTCAAGTCTCTGATCTCAAGTCCAAGTCAAGTCTCAAGTCTCTGATCTCATGTCCAGGTCAAGTCCAAGTCAAGTCTCAAGTCATTGATCTCAAGTCCAAGTCAAGTCTCAAGTCTCTGATCTCAAGTCCAAGTCAAGTCCAAGTCAAGTCCCTAATATTTGAGTGACACCGTGAATGAATGTATGCTATTCATTCGCAAACAATGGACATTAAATGTCTCTCCTTTTAAAAATATCCAGGTTAACATTAGATTAACACACTGACGCTAAGCTTGTTTGTAGCAGCTGCTAACAACCTTTTAGGCAGTGACTGACTACACGTTACAGCTTATTTTTATCTGAATGTAGAGGCCAAAACATTACATTAAATGTCTCTCCTCAATTCAATTCAGTTCAGTTTATTTATACTGTATAGCTCCAAGTCACAAGTTGTCTCAGGGCACTGAACAGAAACAATCAAATGTAAAAATAATAAGTTAACAGAAACTTTAATATAAAAATAATGGTAACACTATTTATCTGAGGAGACTGCTTTGAGTTTAACTCCATGTTATAAAAAAGCTACAGTAGTTAGCCAGAGTTATTTCAGGATGAAATAATTTGAACTTCTGTTTGAATTTAATGCTATGAACTTTTTCCTTTTTGTTACATTTACTATGAATTTCTCACAGGGCAGAGAGCCAACATGGAGGACTCACAAACATATACAGTATTATTATTATTATACAGTACAAATAATATTGTCCAGTGTCTGATGCTGCAGTCATGTTACTGAGCTCCCACTGATGGGCTAACCTGGTTCCACCAGCAGCAGGATCTTCAGACAGAACAGCTGGTGGGATGTCCTGTACATCTGCAGCCCTCTCTCCATTTGTTTCTTCATGGACATGGAGCTGTGAAATTATGTTGTGCCCTTTCCTCAGCAAAACGCTCCTCCAGTGGAGACTTTCTGGACAGACTGCAGGGAGGTTCCTAAACAAACAACAGGTTTATCAGTATTATCAGTAAAAAGAGATTATTAAATCATTTTTAAGACTGAGAATGTATACAATTATTAGCTCTGTTGTTATTGCCTAACTAACCTATTCAATAATTCTTCAAACTGTGACATTCACTCATAATGGAATGAAAGAGAACATAAACAGAAATTATATAATAATGAAAACTAGAGACATTAAAACATTTTAAAAGACACAGAGAACTTTAAATGAATTAAGAATGTTAATAAGTGTTGGATTTGAGTGCAATGTGCAATCCATGGTTGAATTCACATCTGAAAAGGGATGCAACCTTTTCACAACATATGCTGTAACTGTTCTGTGGCACTCTTCATTCAGTTAACACTGACGTTTTTACCTTGGACAGTCACTGGTGAACTGAACACTGTGAAGCCATTTCAGGTCGTTTGTCTAAGAAAAAATACAAGCTAACGTTAGCATCGTGTGTATTTGAGCTGACTTACCGCTTTAAGCGGAGTATAACTTGTTAGCTGCCTTAATGTTGGTATGAGACTAGTTTATAGTTTATTTATTTACCAACCTGATGGAGCTGAAGAGGTAGCGATTAGCGAAAAGTTCGGCGGAGCGTTTTGCAGACGGACTACTCTGTACTTCCGGTCGGATACGAAGCAAAAATAATCCGGTGGAGTACGTCAAAGACGGGACACTATTTTACTTCTCCACCCTCCTTTGCATGATAGAAAATTATTGCAAGTGCTGCACTGACCTGACTGGTCATTTTATTAAATTAGTACGCTATCGATAGCAGATGCACACTTCCGGTGGATTCTTCTTCGTTGGTTTTCGGTGGCGGCTACTTCCGGTTGGCTAACTAGCATCGAACATAGGAATCGCAAATTAATATTTTGAACGATTTCGGGAAAACCGCACAGTTAGTCCCGGTTCAGAACAATTCTCGATGCTCACGAGTCTCAAATGGCGAGTCCGAGTCGAGTTGGAAGTCTTTTGAATGCAAGTCCGAGTCGAGTTGGAAGTCTTTTGAATGCAAGTCCGAGTCGAGTCTGAAGTCTCTGTTTATGCGACTTAAGTGCGACTCGAGTCCGAGTCCCAAACTCGAGTCCCCATCTCTGCCGTGCGGCACTTTTCAGTAAGAAATCCACGCAAGTCTTTGTACATGAGGCCCCAGGTACTCTTAATAGTTCCAGAAACGCGCCTTAAGCGCAGGGGTGACAGGGCTTTCTCTGTAGCAGGCCCAAGACTCTGGAACGAGTTACCGCTGCTCATCAAACAGGCCCCCTCCCTCTCGGTTTTCAAATCCCGGTTAAAAACTCACTACTACTCCATCGCTTTCAATGCCAGCTGATTTGTATTGGATCGTTTTATTTATGATCTGCAATGTTTTTATGTTTTTCGTGTTGTACTTCATTGTCTGTGTTGCCTGTTGCGTGTTTGTTTGTCCAGCACTTTGTGTGGACTTGTTCCTGTTTAAAGTGCTTTATAAATAAAATGGTATGGTATGGTATTTTTTTTAATTCAGCTGATTTAACCGGTACGTGCATTTATTAAGGAAAAGTTCAGCTCAGACACATCTTTGCTATAATTTTCAGCAAACAAATCATTATTTTTAAGTGTTAATCTTGTTAAAGTCCTACCATGCACGCTCCTGTGGCCATTTTGCAGCCAATCCATTTTGGGCAAAACACCGGCCCACATTTCCGGGTTGTCACCGCTGATGCATCTATTATGCGCGTCAGCGGTGACGCATAATAGATGCGACGTATACGGCGGTGCAACACGTTTATGGATTTTTCCACTTTATTGGACATAATTGGGCTGATGCGACATATAGGGCGGTGCGACTTATCGGGCAGAAAGTACGGTAGTGTGAACTCAGCCCTCGCCTAATTTAAATTGAGCTGTAAAAACATAGCAACATAACATAATGCGATTAAAATGCATGCATTAAATATTGTTTTTGTTGTTGATGTGGTTACTGTCATTCAAATTGAGAAAATGTTACATATATATTTATGCAAAGAAAAAAAATGAGTCTAGATAAGAGATTTCAGGTTATATGACCCATGCCAGCACTGCAGATACAAATGAAAATGTAACCCTGGCCAAACATTTGTCAAATTGCTTCATTGTTCAGAGATGTGCATTCTCAGGCTATAATTAAATCAAAAGCAGATTTTGACATCAAATGCTGGTGTAATTGTGACTGTGTTTGTGTGGGACTGATCTCTCACCCTCTCTCTGCATGTGGGTGTCTTGGGTGCAGGCAGCAGAACACAGGGAGGAGCTGCACTGGCTCTGTGTCCTTAACCTGTTCATCGTGGAGCAATAACGCAGGGTGGATGGACTGGAGAAGAAAAAAGTGCCCTTCGTCCGATGTGAAACACCAGGTGGCAGGAAGTGGGCAGGACGCCTTTGAAGTTGACCCCTGGTCTCTGCACCGAGAGGCCTCAGCAATCGATTGAGCCAAGGATAGAGAGGGGAGCCAGGTGCCCCTTTGAGGGCCCTCAGACCACTCAGATCTATTATGGGTGAGGAGGAGCGAGTGGGCTGTAGCTCCCATCATTTTACAGCCAAAATCAACCAAAAAAAACCACACACAAAAATCAAGTATACAGGGGGAGCGCACCGCAGGCTCTACAAGGACAATTTTTAAATAACCTTGTTGCAGGATATTCAAACCTTCTTTTTAATCCTTCTATACATTAAACAGAAATAATCCAGTAATGAGATTTTGAAAGTGTGATCAACATTTGTTTTTCTCTCATAATAAAGCAACCGGTGATGAAGCTGAAAAAAGGAGGTGATTCAGAACACAATGAGTCAGGCAGCCCCATTCACAACGTTTATCTTGGACAGCAGCAGGAACGCGCAGGCTGCTTTGTACGTTGGCCAAAATCGGAGGAGGTGAGTACTATCAGTGTCTACATGCTCATCCTTCAGAATGTACGTGTTTACTGACATGTAAGCACACACGCACGAGCAAAACGCACTCACAAACAAAAATTCAAAGCCCCCCGCTGCACCCCTTCTTTCCTCTCTCATGCTCCCCATCTCTAGGCAAGAATAATAAAATATATAGCGCTCAGAGAGGTGCACGAAATTAGGATGTGTTTGATTTCTTCAGCAACCAATGATGTTGCAGCGCCGCACACCCTCTGCCCTCCGATAGGTCTTTGTCACTCTCTTCTTCTCAAGACCCCTGCCTTTCCTTATAATCCTCCTTCTAAAACCCAAACGGGCCAATCCTGAGACAGGGCTCAGGGGCTGGGGAGGGATGAAGCAGCTGAGGCGTGGAAAGAATGAAGGATGTGGTTCAGAAAGAGAGGAAGGGAGCAGCAGCAGCTGCTGGTGATGTGAGAAGAAGCCAATGTGTTATTATTAATAAAGCACTTTTTTTTTTTAAAGTGAGCACATCAAAGCATACAGGGGCTATGCTATCGTACATGAAAGTAGCACACTATGGCTTAATGTTTCCTAAGGCATGTTATGGTGACGCCGCTTTGATTTGAAATGCATTGGGTGGAAAATGGATTTACAGGAGTAGTAGTGAAAACGCCTGGACCATAATTTAAAAAACTGACCTCAGAGAGTCTTCAAAGTCTCCGTGCGAGTGCATATTTAGTGATTCCTGCAGTACACGTGGGAGACTTGAACCACAGCTGCACAAACAAACACATACAGTACATGTGGAAAAAATGGAAACTACTGTATGACGAAAAAGGTGACATGTTTCTTATTTTAATTACCTGAGTTATTATTCATAATTCATTTCATCTCTATTCTTTCCTTTTCGAAGCAAAGGCTGTCACACCTGATTAGACTGCGCCCCTTTGCCAATCAAGGCCTGCAGGAAGTGAGACGTTCTTCTTCATTGTGCTCCCATGGAAAAAGTAATTATCCTAATCTACCTTCCTCCTGTGCTCCAGCTCCAGAGCCACCGCTGGTTCAGACCACCTCTGTGGCTTCATTATCAGCGCCGGGACTCACTAATGGCTTGATGGCTCCACCGTGCAGGCTGCTGGTGAAAAGGAGCCAGGGGAGGGAGGGAAAAGAAGAAGAAGCAGGAGGATGAGAACAAGAGGA
>JBBPBX010061870.1:0-20995 GCA_038048925.1 Garcialebias charrua | reverse complement strand
TTACTACAGGAGCACGAGAATTGTGTCTCCTGCATACAAGAAAATATTTTCAATATTCTTTACACCAGTGTTGCCTTAGGCGCTGTATGCCTTGACACACTTCTTTGCACATGCCACAATGTTAAAGTTTAGGTGATTCAACAGAAGCATCACACTGTCTCACGCTTCTTCTGATGCATGCTCTTAGAGCTCAAGTGAATGATTCCTTTTCAACAAGATGAGGCTGTATTAATGACGTCACATACAAACAAAACGCCACAAACACAAACTGGTTACAGCACAGCGACGTATACGCTGTGCTTCCACCAGATCTGAATTTTTTAATGTGAAGAGCACACATGAACAGGGACATTACACATAAGCTACGTAAGAAAACTTTCATTTTATACAACACATACCGTACTTCATTTTTTCATGTTTTGAAACACCCACTAATCCCCAAAAAGATAAACAATAAAAACAAGATCAAATACAAAACGGTGTGAGAGCAGCAGCAGCCACACATTTCAAACAATCATAATTCACATATTTTTATTATTTTATTATATTTTTAATCAACCACCTTATCTTGATCTTATTGTTATAACAATAACAAAAAAGGTGTGCTTCTTTGTAGCTTTAAATTTTTACCAACATTACACCCGGTGAAGTGAAGTGAAGCAAAAGTACTAAATATGAATCGTTTTAGTTGAATATTCCAATATCTTAGTATAAATATTGTAAATGTACTCATTCTTACAGTATACAGGATATGAATTTTGATCATTTCATTCATTCTGAAGATGCTCCAATTGTAACGAATCAATGAATGTGTTTTAAAGCAAACTAATCTGTGAACATTCAGACTTGTTTTCTGCTCCAGATGACTAAAACCTTTATTTTTCAGATAGTGTCTAACTTCATGCTCATAACCAGGGGCGATTCTAGAATCTGACCTTTAGGGGGGCTTAGCCCCCAGTGTTGACAATGGCTCTTGGCTTGAACAATGTGGTGGCCACTGGCGTCAGAAGCATTCATAATGTGAGGGGGACACACTGGTAGTGGGGTCTGGGGCTCCTACCCCAGAAGATTTTTGATTAAAGTAGATGCCATTTCCTGAACTCTGGTGTATTTTAATGAGTTTTTAAACATCTAGTCTTACCTACATAAGTAAACAGTTGATTCAAAAACTATTTTAGAAATCATGGCACAACATTTAGCTCTAAGCTAGCGGCATGCAATACAGACGCACCAGCTAAGATGCTGCAGACGTAGCGCTCTGCTTTACATTACACAACCTGATGAACACTTTGTACAAAATCAGCTTGTGTTGACTGATCATAACCAACAAAGAATAAACTTATGCAACCAGAAGTTACAACATATATCTACATTTAAAACACACAAAATAAAACACAACTAGCGTTAAGCATTAACCTTTAATCGTTCAGCAAACAATGTGATTATGACAGAAAATGGAGGATTTAGCTGCAGTTACCTTCATACGGATGGTACTTCCTGTTTATCACTGTTGTACTCAGCTGATCATGACGTCAGCCGCAGGGATTTATCTAACTTATACATGTTTTATATTTCTCCAGACTCAGTTTAGGTTTTGAAAATGGAATAAACTGTGTTCCACCCTCTAAATCAGGGCTGTTCACCTAAACTGCTCAGGGGCCCACGGTTACTGAAAGCAGCTCAGGGGCCGAACATCCAGTAATTAAAGTCATTATGTAAATAAACCAAGTATTGCAATGATCTGTTAGCTGTACATTTGATTATTGTGTTGCATTGAATCATACATGCAATAAACAGAACCCAAAACCTAAACCCAGAACTCCCGCAAACAAACAAACAAACAAAATTCAGGATTAAATCCAACATGCTTTGTCCAGTGAAATGATCATTATATGAACAACTGTAGCTGTATGTGTTGCTCCCTGCCACCCCACCCCCCACCCCCCTGCATATACTAATCAAATGTTATAGGAAAACCAAACTAGTGAAGCAGGTAATCGGTGCAGGCAGAGAAATCAATTGAATCCTTAATTGCCGCGTGCAAGAAGACACCGAAAGATTGCTCTCGCACAGGGTGACGCACGTGTGTGGCGATGGAGCTGATGTGAGCGGCGTCTCTGGGGAGTGGCGTGGAGAATCCTCTTGGCTGGGAGTATCCAGGGTTTAGCACGCAGACACAGTTTTGTGTGAAAAGGGCCTTCCCCACAGACGAGCACCACGTTGGCCCACTGTGAAACGGAGGGATTTGAATAATCGCATTACACCCTTTACAATGACTCTAATATGATCCGAACACCCAGGGGGGAATTTGACAGGTTGACCACCCTACATGACACCACCTGACACTAAATGAAAGTCACTAGAAACTCTTGGTTAATTTAGTCTTTAAGCAACATACTGTATAGTCTCCAAAAGCAGGATGAGTAGGTGGATTATAAACTGCAGGATTATTAGTTTCTTATACAGGTAGTCCTCGACTTACGACAGAGATCCGTTCCTACGTGGCGTCGTAAACCGAATTTCGATGTAAGTCGAAACAAACGTACATACTGCACCTTATACGTACAATATACTGTATTTTACCAAGCACTTAGCCTATCCTAACACAGTACCGTACATAATTATAAAAAAAAACAACATACATTTGGAGCCATAATGAAGGAAAAAAAGAGTTATTTTCCTACTGGGATGCTGGTGAAGCCGTTTCCTCCATCCGCCCTCCGTATTCTCCATTCGTTTACGACGTAAAACCGCCGTCCAGCTCGGTCCATCCTCCGTATTCGTTTATGACGTAAAACCGCGTTCACAGTACAGTTTTGTTTTTTGAATGTCCAGAGGACCAGACTTAGCTTTTTTAGAGAGTACAGGGCAGAATTCCTCCACCGGTACATTTACTACGTAAAACCGGAAACCAGAAACTACGTAACTCGGCTTTTCAAAATAAAATTTCAGAATTTATTTTATTTTATTTTTAATGGGAGATGCGTCGTAACCGCGAAACGTCGTAAGTCGAGGACTACCCGTATGTTGTAAATTTATTGTTGCAGGGTACAAATCCAATTCAACTCAACTCAGTTTATTTACATAGCGCCAAGTCTCAACAGAAGTCATCTCAGGGCGCTGAACAGGAACATTCACTTCCGTTAAAAGTTAGTTGATAACATGATTTATGTGGAAACAGAAAACTTTTCTGAAACTCTTCAGTTTTCGGTGAACGTATGGAAAAAAAAACCTCCTGATCCAACACGAATGTTGATTCATGTTAAAACACCATCGTTTCTGAAGCGTAATGAGGGGGTGGTGGTGGTGGCGCGGAGGCTAGAGGTGGTGGGCCTGTGATCGGAAGGTTGCCAGTTCAACTTCCTGGACCAACAACATTAAAACGTGGGTGGGAAAGGAGGAGCACCCACACCTGCCTCCACCCTCATTTACTCCGCTCTGGGCCCTTTCCCACACCACCTGCTCCCAAAGAGGTCCCTCTTGAAAACGAGTCCTCGTGACTCAGAGCTTGTATCAACAAGGTTTAAATAAAAAGAACATTACACTAATACTTTACAATGATTATGCTCAAATATCTCCGAGCTGTATTTACATTTGTACACACAGACTCAGAACGAGTAAAGTCATAAATAACATATGATACAGTTTTCTCTAAACTAATCAAAGGAAGAACTTTATTATTTTTGCTGATGACAAATTTTTTTTGGATTTGATGTAAAACAAATGAATAAATATGGATTCCCCCACCCAAGACTTTGACTGTTAGGTTTGTTACACAACTTCAAAGATTGCAGTGTTTTTCAGACACTATGGTACTTTGTACAACAGAATACTATGATACAGTACAGTATTATAAGACGTGAAGCAACATAATGCGTTACAACACAAAATAGTATGGTCCGGTGCTGCTTGGTACAAAATACTTTGATACATTGTATTGCTCCCGGTAGGACTGGCTGGCGCCTTGCATGGCAGTCTACCACTACCGGTGTATGAATGTGTGTATGAATGGGTGGATGGCTGGTGCTGTAAAGCGCTTTGGGGTCCCTCACAGGGGGCTGGAAAGCGCTATATAAGCTCCATTTACCATTTACCATTAATGGTACAATGAATGAAACAACACAAGTACACGTTTTGACACTTTTGACTGAAACAAAGTAATTGATGAGCAACAAAACTAGTAAAACAGCCAACACAGTACAAACACAGTACAAACACAGTACAAACACAGCCCACCAGAAACATTCTGTACACAAGAGTCAGTTTATTTCCTAGTAAGAATAAAGAAACAGAAGCTTAAAGGTGCTATGTGTAACTTTCTGTAGAGTGCAGAACTTAGAAAAATTTTCAACAGGCAAAGCATTCTGATCCCTCCCCCTCAGAGCCATATATGGCTCTGCCCCCAGTGGTCTGCTGAAATTCAAATTCAAGCTCCATTTTTATTGGCTGATTCAAATTCAAGCTCTGTTTTTATTGGCTGGTTACAAACTCTGTTTTTATTGGCTGGTTAAGGACGGGTCACTCTGTGTTTTTATAAATGCTGATAGAGAAGCAAGGGGACTATAGTTTTTTTCAGAGATTACTTTGTCTAACATCAGTCTGTCAGTAGATAGTGACAGAGTGAAGAAATATGTTAAAGGGGACCACAGATGCAAAAATCACTTTTTAATGTTTTTTTTACTCAACTTTGGGTATTAACTTCATAAAAAAACAGTCCTTGTGCCAAAAAAATGCACCCAGTGGTTTATTTACTCTAAGTAGATTTATTTATTTTTGATAAATACACCAGGATTCACACTTCCTGCAGTTATTGACGTCACAGGCCGTAGCCAATCACCTCAAACCTGAGTCCAGCCCCTCACCTAGCAACCCCTGGTTAGGCTCAACCCACTTCTGTATTAAACACATGACTGTTGTTTTTCATGATTTCATCTCATCTTTTGTTTATATGTTCTTAATTTCATGTGTACAGCACTTTGTTGCAGCTGTGTTTTTTTTAAATGGCTTTATAAATAAAGTATAATTGTTATTTTTATGTTTTAGTTCAATTTTTAGTGTATTTGCGATCGCTGCCAACGCGCAGCCGGCAAAAATTAAACGAGCGGACCCCCGGCTTAGGGACCGGTTGCGACGGGACCCTCTTCCGGCGCGATGGAGCGGAGCTTCAACTGTACAGCCTCATTTCAGCCTCGCAGCAGGCTCGCAGCAGCGAGGACCTTCTCCTTACAGATTAATTTACGGGAGACACTTGGTGAACTTTGTTGTCTTGACTGGAACAGCGATAACTCCCAAAATCTCCGCGTGCAACGAGCGGAGCTGGCGAAAACCGGAAGGGGAACAAGCTAACATTAGCTTCGGATTCGGGTGGTCTCATGCTAAAAGGAGCAGCTCATGGTGGCGCGCTCAGACGGGTTTCGGTAAGTTATCTTAAGCTAGCACTAACAGTAAGTCAAATGAGTAATAAAAAAGGAGCTAATTTTAAAACAACAACACATTACAGATACTGGCTGTTACAGAGGGCGTAAACAGATCGTTGAAGGGCGTGGACTTCAAGAAACCGGTCGTTCAAAACGAAAGTTAAAAATGGCAGAATTAAAAAGGGTATAATTGATTATCTAAGAATTATTTTGTGTATTAAAATGAATTAATATTGTCAAGATAGCACACAGAAATAACATAAAAATTTTAAATACCTATATGTGGTCTCCTTTAAAAATATATTGTTAGAAAAGTTACAGACTGCATTACAAAGTTACATAGTGCAGCTTTAAGTTTCTGTTTAGTTGAATTTTATTAACCATGTTAAGTTTGCAACCTGATGACATCATCAGGGGTTTGCTGTTTTACAGTCTGCAGTAAAGTCTCTACGAGGGCCCTAAATCCATCCATCCATCCATCCATCCATCCATTATCTTTAGCTGCTTCTTCCTTTTGGGNNATTCAGTAGTGACCGTGAAGCATCAGAGCTCCGCCCCCCCCAAGGCCCGAGGCAGACGAAGGGGCGATCAAAGCCCAAGACCCCAAGAAGGACCCCGAGCCCAGAGTCCCCAGTGCCACCAGAACAGGACGAGCCACTCACCCTCTCCCCAGATCTGACCAAGGGGGAGAACCGGACGAGCTCCACCAGCGACTACACACAATGACCCCCGGAGGCCAACGGCGACAAACCCACAGGCCCCCGCCGGAGCCCGCTGCAAGATCCCGCTGCACTGACATAGCCCCAGGCCCGGACACCGAGGCCCACCAGGCCGAGCCGACACACGCCCAAGCGCCCAACCCCTGAAAGCGACAACAAGGGCCCCCAGCACCCCCGCAGGCAAAAGGACACCCACCCGGGGCTATAATGTTTAAGTTTAACAGCGAAGCAAAAGAAAAGCAATCTTCTCAAAATGAGCAATATTAAAGAAAATACAAACCTTTGGCTATATTGTTTTTATTTACACTTCATGGTACAAAGCACCAAAAACCTTTACTGATTCATACCAGAAAGGAGACTTTTAGATAATGATTCATAAAACTTAAATAAATATTACAGTTGATAAAACAATCGAGGGAAATTGGACATCTTAAATGAGTATAACGTGGTATCATCTACATACACGAGTTGATCAACTTTATCAAACCTTCTATGAATCTGTTGTAGCGACTGACAGCTGGATGATTTTTCAGAACTTCGATCAGCTTTTTGGATCGTCCATGGTCCAAAAGGCTGATCGACCCCCTTTTAAAGGACACTTACTCATATTATGTTTTTGTTGCTGAGAACAGACTAAAATGAACTTTCCAAACACAAGAAAGAAAAAAAAACATAGACCCAACAAATCAAATAAATCAAATATTTTTTAATAAAAAAAATACAAGTTTAGTGTTTATGAGGCTTTTAATGTTTTGGATCTACAACAATTTAAAACTCTTTCTCCCCCAAAATTAATAAACTTTTTTCCTTTCTCCAAAATTTTGTTCACGTTGAGAGTTAAATTCACATTTTCATGGCCCACCAGTCCTTCCATCTGGATAGATTTGGCCCACATACGAGAAGGTTTGGACACCTTGAGAATCTCACACTCTCCATTTACCTTCTCCAGGGCTGAATGACTTTTTGCTTTAACACTCGGTGTGCTCTGCTGTTCTCAGGATAAGCCTGTTTATCCCATAATTAGAGCCGGGCTCAACAGCACACAAGCCCTTCGACAAGAGGTTTTGTACTCTGTTTTGAAGCGTGGGGTTTTGGCAAACCGGCCTGTAATCCTCACTTGTTTGTATTGTGATAATTACACTCCAGGATCACCTTCACCGCCTTTGTCTACCGAGTTATTATCTGAAATTCTCTCCTGTGCTGTTGACATGAGTGTCGTAATGCAGCTTTAAAGTGCTTTGCTCAGCTCAGGCGTTGGTAACAACGGGGCAGCCCGGGTCGTCTGTGGCGCCTGCGCTTGTTTACGCGCACCAGTCTGAAGGGATAAAGTGGGGATGGGGAACGTTCCAGTTTGCTCTGTGTATCTCAGCACCACTTCCTGTGTGCACATCTTTTGAATGGCAGATTGCTCCCTGTGCTCTTCTTGAATCTGCCACCCGGCACCGCAGCGGTCACCGGCTACATGATTTTTATTATGTTGGGTTCTGATGACCCAACCAGCTGATAGAAGTGGATGACTTGTCTTTATGAGGAGCCTGTTACTGCATTCCCAATGTGCCTGGTTGAGCTGGTCATCACGATGAATCTCTGCACACATGACTGCTCAAGCAAACCTGAGGCCACACAGGACAATCAAATACACAGTACTGCCTTGGAGCACTGTCTGAAAAATAATGACATGTACCGGTAACTTATTGGGTACAACTTTACAATAAGACTCCTTTAATAGATGGCTAATAGTTTTTAGATATGTTATTAAATCCTCCATGAATACTTTGTAAATCATTAATAACTGCTTATTATGCATTATTTATTTATAAAATTTGTTCATTAAAAAAAAAATACAATACAAAACAATCCCATAAACGATAACATACAAAATG
Source organism: Garcialebias charrua (assembly GCA_038048925.1). Classification (NCBI taxonomy): domain Eukaryota; kingdom Metazoa; phylum Chordata; class Actinopteri; order Cyprinodontiformes; family Rivulidae; genus Garcialebias; species Garcialebias charrua. Next base: position 12,976 of record JBBPBX010061870.1, on the reverse strand, counting down.
TAAAAAAATGAAAGGTAGCAGAAAGAAGAAAAAAATCTTAAATCTGCCCCTTTTTTCAAACAATCAGTTCAAACAATAATCTTCCAGTAACAGAACAAAATGAATACCGGTAACTTTTTCTAATTTTTCTAACTCTACATTACACATTACGCTACTTCATTATTATTATTTTTTTAACAATTCAGTTTTGATAATTTTCTTAAATGTACACATTGACTTGGCATTTTTAACTTACCGTATTTTCCGTTGTAAAGGTCGCACCATTGTATACCGTAAACACCAGTGTACAGGTAGTCCCCGACTTACGAGCAAGTTCCGTTACAACGAGTTGCTCGTAACATGGAAATCTCGTAATTCGGAACGGCCGCCACGTGTCTCGTAAGTCCGGAATTTCGCTCGTAAGTTGGAACGGTTTTGCTAGCGCGACTACAAACACTCGTTTTTCATCGAAAAACTGCTTACGAGTGCATAAAAATGATCGGAAACGTGTGTCCACATGTTTAGCTAACGAACTGTGGTGAAAAAACACAGAAAAACTTGGTATTTATGGTAATCAGCTTGAGTCCTATTACATGTTGAACAGCTAGTAAACTGTCAGATGCTGAACAGCTAGAGTGCTATCAGATATTCTACAGCTAGAATCCTAATGTTGAATGGATTGAATTTTGAACATCTAGAGTCCTGTCAGATACTGAACAGCTCGTGTCCTTTCAGATAATGAACAGCTAGAGTCCTGTCAGATGTCGAACAGCTAGAGTCGTATCACATGTTGAACAGCTAGAGTTCTATCACTCTAGCTCTAAAGTCCTGTCAGATGTTGAACAGCTAGAGTCCTATCACATGTTGAACAGCTCGTGTCCTTTCAGATGTTAAACAGCTAGAGTCTTGTCAGATGTTGAACTGCTAGAGTCCTATCACATGTTGAACAGCTCGTGTCGTTTCAGATGTTTAACAGCTAGAATCCTGATGTTGAATGAATTGAGTCCTGTCATATGTTGTACACCTACAGCCATGTCAAATGCTGGAGTAAAGCTGGAGTGAAGCTGAACATCTAAAGTACTGTCAGATACTGAACAGCTCGTGTCCTGTCAGATGTTGAAACAGCTAGAGTCCTGTCAGATGTTGAACAGCTAGAGTCCTATCACACGATGAACAGCTAGAATCCTGATGTTGAAAGGGTTGAGTCCTGGGTTATAATGTACAGCTAGAGTCATGTCAAATGCTGAACAGCTAGAGTCCTGTCAGATGTTAAACAGATAAAAAAATCATGTCAGATGTTGAACAGCTAGAGTCTTATCACATGTTAAACAGCTAGAGTCCTTTCAGATGCTGAACCGCGAGATTGCTATCAGATATTGAACAGCTAGAATCCTGATGTTGAATGAATTGAGTCCTGTCATGTTGTGCAACTAGAGTCATGTCAAATGCTTAACAGCTAAATTCCTGTCAGATGCTGAACAGCTAGAGTAATGGTAATCAGCTTGAGTCCTGTTGAACAGCTTGAGTCCTGTTGAACAGCTAGTGTCCTGTCAGATGCTGAACAGCTAGAATCCTAATGTTGAATGGATTGAATGCTAAACATCTAGAGTCCTGTCAGATACTGAACAACTCGTGTCCGTTTAGACGTTGAAACAGCTAGAGTCTTGTCAGATGTTGAACAGCTAGTCCTAACACACGATAAACAGCTAGAGTCCATCAGATTTTGAACAGCTAGAATCCATTAGATTTTGAACAGCTGGAATCCTGATGTTGAATGAGTCCGATTCCATGTTGAACATCTAGTGTCCTGTCAGATGTCGAACAGCTAGAGTCGTATCACATGTTGAACAGCTAGAGTTCTATCACTCTAGCTCTAAAGTCCTGTCAGATGTTAAACAGATAAAATCATGTCAGATGTTGAACAGCTAGATTTCTGTCAGATGCTGAAGAGCTAGAGTCCTATCACATGTTGAACAGCTCGTGTCGTTTCAGATGTTGAACAGCTAGAATCCTGATGTTGAATGAATTGAGTCCTGTCATATGTTGTACATCTACAGCCATGTCAAATGCTGAACAGCTGGAGTAAAGCTGAACATCCAAAGTCCTGTCAGATACTGAACAGCTCGTGTCCACACGATGAACAGCTGGAGTCCATCAGATTTTGAACAGCTAGAATCCGGTGGTTGAATATATTGAGTCCTATCAGATGCTGAACAGCTTGGGTCCTGTCAGATGTTGAACAGCTAGAGTCCTGTCAGATGTTGAACAGCTAGAGTCTTATCACATGTTAAACAGCTAGAGTCGTTTCAGATGCTGAACCGCGAGATTGCTATCAGATGTTGAACAGCTAGAATCCTGATGTTGAATGAATTATGTCCTCTCATATAAGTATGTCCTGTTGAACAGCAAGTGTCCTGTCAGATGCTGAACAGCTAGAGTGCTATCAGATATTGAACAGCTAGAATCCTAATGTTGAATGGATTGAATTTTGAACATCTAGAGTCCTGTCAGATACTGAACAGCTCGTGTCCTTTCAGATAATGAACAGCTAGAGTCCTGTCAAATGTTGAACAGCTAGAGTCGTATCACATGTTAAACAGCTAGAGTCCTTTCAGATGCTGAACCGCGAGATTGCTATCAGATATTGAACAGCTAGAATCCTGATGTTGAATGAATTGAGTCCTGTCATGTTGTGCAACTAGAGTCATGTCAAATGCTTAACAGCTAAATTCCTGTCAGATGCTGAACAGCTAGAGTAATGGTAATCAGCTTGAGTCCTATTACATGTTGAACAGCTAGTAAACTGTCAGATGCTGAACAGCTAGAGTGCTATCAGATATTCTACAGCTAGAATCCTAATGTTGAATGGATTGAATTTTGAACATCTAGAGTCCTGTCAGATACTGAACAGCTCGTGTCCTTTCAGATAATGAACAGCTAGAGTCCTGTCAAATGTTGAACAGCTAGAGTCGTATCACATGTTAAACAGCTAGAGTCCTTTCAGATGCTGAACCGCGAGATTGCTATCAGATATTGAACAGCTAGAATCCTGATGTTGAATGAATTGAGTCCTGTCATGTTGTGCAACTAGAGTCATGTCAAATGCTTAACAGCTAAATTCCTGTCAGATGCTGAACAGCTAGAGTAATGGTAATCAGCTTGAGTCCTATTACATGTTGAACAGCTAGTAAACTGTCAGATGCTGAACAGCTAGAGTGCTATCAGATATTCTACAGCTAGAATCCTAATGTTGAATGGATTGAATTTTGAACATCTAGAGTCCTGTCAGATACTGAACAGCTCGTGTCCTTTCAGATAATGAACAGCTAGAGTCCTGTCAGATGTCGAACAGCTAGAGTCGTATCACATGTTGAACAGCTAGAGTTCTATCACTCTAGCTCTAAAGTCCTGTCAGATGTTGAACAGCTAGAGTCCTATCACATGTTGAACAGCTCGTGTCCTTTCAGATGTTAAACAGCTAGAGTCTTGTCAGATGTTGAACTGCTAGAGTCCTATCACATGTTGAACAGCTCGTGTCGTTTCAGATGTTTAACAGCTAGAATCCTGATGTTGAATGAATTGAGTCCTGTCATATGTTGTACACCTACAGCCATGTCAAATGCTGGAGTAAAGCTGGAGTGAAGCTGAACATCTAAAGTACTGTCAGATACTGAACAGCTCGTGTCCTGTCAGATGTTGAAACAGCTAGAGTCCTGTCAGATGTTGAACAGCTAGAGTCCTATCACACGATGAACAGCTAGAATCCTGATGTTGAAAGGGTTGAGTCCTGGGTTATAATGTACAGCTAGAGTCATGTCAAATGCTGAACAGCTAGAGTCCTGTCAGATGTTAAACAGATAAAAAAATCATGTCAGATGTTGAACAGCTAGAGTCTTATCACATGTTAAACAGCTAGAGTCCTTTCAGATGCTGAACCGCGAGATTGCTATCAGATATTGAACAGCTAGAATCCTGATGTTGAATGAATTGAGTCCTGTCATGTTGTGCAACTAGAGTCATGTCAAATGCTTAACAGCTAAATTCCTGTCAGATGCTGAACAGCTAGAGTAATGGTAATCAGCTTGAGTCCTGTTGAACAGCTTGAGTCCTGTTGAACAGCTAGTGTCCTGTCAGATGCTGAACAGCTAGAATCCTAATGTTGAATGGATTGAATGCTAAACATCTAGAGTCCTGTCAGATACTGAACAACTCGTGTCCGTTTAGACGTTGAAACAGCTAGAGTCTTGTCAGATGTTGAACAGCTAGTCCTAACACACGATAAACAGCTAGAGTCCATCAGATTTTGAACAGCTAGAATCCATTAGATTTTGAACAGCTGGAATCCTGATGTTGAATGAGTCCGATTCCATGTTGAACATCTAGTGTCCTGTCAGATGTCGAACAGCTAGAGTCGTATCACATGTTGAACAGCTAGAGTTCTATCACTCTAGCTCTAAAGTCCTGTCAGATGTTAAACAGATAAAATCATGTCAGATGTTGAACAGCTAGATTTCTGTCAGATGCTGAAGAGCTAGAGTCCTATCACATGTTGAACAGCTCGTGTCGTTTCAGATGTTGAACAGCTAGAATCCTGATGTTGAATGAATTGAGTCCTGTCATATGTTGTACATCTACAGCCATGTCAAATGCTGAACAGCTGGAGTAAAGCTGAACATCCAAAGTCCTGTCAGATACTGAACAGCTCGTGTCCACACGATGAACAGCTGGAGTCCATCAGATTTTGAACAGCTAGAATCCGGTGGTTGAATATATTGAGTCCTATCAGATGCTGAACAGCTTGGGTCCTGTCAGATGTTGAACAGCTAGAGTCCTGTCAGATGTTGAACAGCTAGAGTCTTATCACATGTTAAACAGCTAGAGTCGTTTCAGATGCTGAACCGCGAGATTGCTATCAGATGTTGAACAGCTAGAATCCTGATGTTGAATGAATTATGTCCTCTCATATAAGTATGTCCTGTTGAACAGCAAGTGTCCTGTCAGATGCTGAACAGCTAGAGTGCTATCAGATATTGAACAGCTAGAATCCTAATGTTGAATGGATTGAATTTTGAACATCTAGAGTCCTGTCAGATACTGAACAGCTCGTGTCCTTTCAGATAATGAACAGCTAGAGTCCTGTCAAATGTTGAACAGCTAGAGTCGTATCACATGTTAAACAGCTAGAGTCCTTTCAGATGCTGAACCGCGAGATTGCTATCAGATATTGAACAGCTAGAATCCTGATGTTGAATGAATTGAGTCCTGTCATGTTGTGCAACTAGAGTCATGTCAAATGCTTAACAGCTAAATTCCTGTCAGATGCTGAACAGCTAGAGTAATGGTAATCAGCTTGAGTCCTATTACATGTTGAACAGCTAGTAAACTGTCAGATGCTGAACAGCTAGAGTGCTATCAGATATTCTACAGCTAGAATCCTAATGTTGAATGGATTTAATTTTGAACATCTAGAGTCCTGTCAGATACTGAACAGCTCGTGTCCTTTCAGATAATGAACAGCTAGAGTCCTGTCAGATGTCGAACAGCTAGAGTCGTATCACATGTTGAACAGCTAGAGTTCTATCACTCTAGCTCTAAAGTCCTGTCAGATGTTGAACAGCTAGAGTCCTATCACATGTTGAACAGCTCGTGTCCTTTCAGATGTTAAACAGCTAGAGTCTTGTCAGATGTTGAACTGCTAGAGTCCTATCACATGTTGAACAGCTCGTGTCGTTTCAGATGTTTAACAGCTAGAATCCTGATGTTGAATGAATTGAGTCCTGTCATATGTTGTACACCTACAGCCATGTCAAATGCTGGAGTAAAGCTGGAGTGAAGCTGAACATCTAAAGTACTGTCAGATACTGAACAGCTCGTGTCCTGTCAGATGTTGAAACAGCTAGAGTCCTGTCAGATGTTGAACAGCTAGAGTCCTATCACACGATGAACAGCTAGAATCCTGATGTTGAAAGGGTTGAGTCCTGGGTTATAATGTACAGCTAGAGTCATGTCAAATGCTGAACAGCTAGAGTCCTGTCAGATGTTAAACAGATAAAAAAATCATGTCAGATGTTGAACAGCTAGAGTCTTATCACATGTTAAACAGCTAGAGTCCTTTCAGATGCTGAACCGCGAGATTGCTATCAGATATTGAACAGCTAGAATCCTGATGTTGAATGAATTGAGTCCTGTCATGTTGTGCAACTAGAGTCATGTCAAATGCTTAACAGCTAAATTCCTGTCAGATGCTGAACAGATGGTAATCAGCTTGAGTCCTGTTGAACAGCTTGAGTCCTGTTGAACAGCTAGTGTCCTGTCAGATGCTGAACAGCTAGAATCCTAATGTTGAATGGATTGAATGCTAAACATCTAGAGTCCTGTCAGATACTGAACAACTCGTGTCCGTTTAGACGTTGAAACAGCTAGAGTCTTGTCAGATGTTGAACAGCTAGTCCTAACACACGATAAACAGCTAGAGTCCATCAGATTTTGAACAGCTAGAATCCATTAGATTTTGAACAGCTGGAATCCTGATGTTGAATGAGTCCGATTCCATGTTGAACATCTAGTGTCCTGTCAGATGTCGAACAGCTAGAGTCGTATCACATGTTGAACAGCTAGAGTTCAGATAAACAGATAAAACAGATAAAATCATGTCAGATGTTGAACAGCTAGATTTCTGTCAGATGCTGAAGAGCTAGAGTCCTATCACATGTTGAACAGCTCGTGTCGTTTCAGATGTTGAACAGCTAGAATCCTGATGTTGAATGAATTGAGTCCTGTCATATGTTGTACATCTACAGCCATGTCAAATGCTGAACAGCTGGAGTAAAGCTGAACATCCAAAGTCCTGTCAGATACTGAACAGCTCGTGTCCACACGATGAACAGCTGGAGTCCATCAGATTTTGAACAGCTAGAATCCGGTGGTTGAATATATTGAGTCCTATCAGATGCTGAACAGCTTGGGTCCTGTCAGATGTTGAACAGCTAGAGTCCTGTCAGATGTTGAACAGCTAGAGTCTTATCACATGTTAAACAGCTAGAGTCGTTTCAGATGCTGAACCGCGAGATTGCTATCAGATGTTGAACAGCTAGAATCCTGATGTTGAATGAATTATGTCCTCTCATATAAGTATGTCCTGTTGAACAGCAAGTGTCCTGTCAGATGCTGAACAGCTAGAGTGCTATCAGATATTGAACAGCTAGAATCCTAATGTTGAATGGATTGAATTTTGAACATCTAGAGTCCTGTCAGATACTGAACAGCTCGTGTCCTTTCAGATAATGAACAGCTAGAGTCCTGTCAAATGTCGAACAGCTAGAGTCGTATCACATGTTGAACAGCTAGAGTTCTATCACTCTAGCTCTAAAGTCCTGTCAGATGTTGAACAGCTAGAGTCCTATCACATGTTGAACAGCTCGTGTCCTTTCAGATGTTAAACAGCTAGAGTCTTGTCAGATGTTGAACTGCTAGAGTCCTATCACATGTTGAACAGCTCGTGTCGTTTCAGATGTTTAACAGCTAGAATCCTGATGTTGAATGAATTGAGTCCTGTCATATGTTGTACACCTACAGCCATGTCAAATGCTGGAGTAAAGCTGGAGTGAAGCTGAACATCTAAAGTACTGTCAGATACTGAACAGCTCGTGTCCTGTCAGATGTTGAAACAGCTAGAGTCCTGTCAGATGTTGAACAGCTAGAGTCCTATCACACGATGAACAGCTAGAATCCTGATGTTGAAAGGGTTGAGTCCTGGGTTATAATGTACAGCTAGAGTCATGTCAAATGCTGAACAGCTAGAGTCCTGTCAGATGTTAAACAGATAAAAAAATCATGTCAGATGTTGAACAGCTAGAGTCTTATCACATGTTAAACAGCTAGAGTCCTTTCAGATGCTGAACCGCGAGATTGCTATCAGATATTGAACAGCTAGAATCCTGATGTTGAATGAATTGAGTCCTGTCATGTTGTGCAACTAGAGTCATGTCAAATGCTTAACAGCTAAATTCCTGTCAGATGCTGAACAGCTAGAGTAATGGTAATCAGCTTGAGTCCTGTTGAACAGCTTGAGTCCTGTTGAACAGCTAGTGTCCTGTCAGATGCTGAACAGCTAGAATCCTAATGTTGAATGGATTGAATGCTAAACATCTAGAGTCCTGTCAGATACTGAACAACTCGTGTCCGTTTAGACGTTGAAACAGCTAGAGTCTTGTCAGATGTTGAACAGCTAGTCCTAACACACGATAAACAGCTAGAGTCCATCAGATTTTGAACAGCTAGAATCCATTAGATTTTGAACAGCTGGAATCCTGATGTTGAATGAGTCCGATTCCATGTTGAACATCTAGTGTCCTGTCAGATGCTGAACAGCTAGAGTGCTATCAGATGTTGAACAGCTAGAATCCTGATGTTGAAAGGGTTGAGTCCTGGGTTATAATGTACAGCTAGAGTCATGTCAAATGCTGAACAGCTAGAGTCCTGTCAGATGTTAAACAGCTAAAATCATGTCAGATGTTGAACAGCTAGATTTCTGTCAGATGCTGAAAAGCTAGAATACTGTCAGATGTTGAAGAGCTAGAGTCCTATCACATGTTGAACAGCTAGAGTCCTGTCAGATGTTAAAAAGATTAAATCCTGTCAGATGTTGAACAGCTAGAGTCCTATCAGATGCTGAACACATTAATCTCATGTTAAACAGCAAGAGTCCTGTCAGATGCTGAACAGTGTAAGAGTCCTATCAGAAGCTGAACAAATGTCAAATGTTGAATAGCTGGAGTCTTGTCAGATGTTAAACAGCTAGAGCACTATAGATGCTGATCAGCTAGAGTCCTGTCAGGTGTTGTACAGCTAGATTTCTGTCAGATGCTGAAAAGCTAGAATACTGTCAGATGTTGAACAACTAGAGTCCAGTAAGATGCTGAACAGCTACTCCTTTCAGACTATAGTCAGAGTCAGAGTCAGAGTCCATCAGATTTTGAACAGCTAGAATCCTGACGTTGAATATATTGAGTCCTGTCAGATGTTGAACAGCTAGAGTCCTATCACACGATGAACAGCTAGAGTCCATCAGATTTTGAACAGCTAGAATCCATTAGATTTTGAACAGCTGGTGGTTGAAAAGGTGGTTGAATATATTGAGTCCTATCAGATGCTGAACAGCTTGGGTCCTATCAGATGTTAAACAGATAAAAATCATGTCAGATGTTGAACAGCTAGATTTCTGTCAGATGCTGAAAAGCTAGAATACTGTCAGATGTTGAAGAGCTAGAGTCCTATCACATGTTGAACAGCTCGTGTTCTTTCAGATGTTAAACAGCTAGAGTCCTGATGTTGAATGAATTGAGTCCTGTCAGCACTTTGTGTGGACTTTTTCCTGTTTAAAGTGCTTTATAAATAAAATGGTATGGTATGATATGGTATGTCATATGTTGTACATCTACAGCCATGTCAAATGCTGAACAGCTAAAGTAAAGCTGAACATCCAAAGTCAGATACTGAACAGCTCGTGTCCTGTCAGATGTTGAACAGCTAGAGTCCTGTCACACGATGAACAGCAAAATCCATCAGATTGTGAACAGCTAGAATCCTTTAGATTTTGAACAGCTGGAATCCTGATGTTGAATGAGTCCGATGCCATGTTGAACAGCTAGAGTCATGTCAAATGCTGAACAGCTAGAGTCCTATCAGATGTTAAAAAGATAAAATCCTGTCAGATGTTGAACAGCTAGAGTCCTATCAGATGCTGAACACATTAATCTGATGTTAAACAGCAAGAGTCCTGTCAGATGCTGAACAGTGTAAGAGTCCTATAAGAAGCTGAACAAATGTCAAATGTTGAATAGCTGGAGTCTTGTCAGACGTTGAATGAATTGTCAGATGCTGAACAGCTAGAATCCTAATGTTGAATGGATTGAATGCTAAACATCTAGAGTCCTGTCAGATACTGAACAACTCGTGTCCGTTTAGACGTTGAAACAGCTAGAGTCTTGTCAGATGTTGAACAGCTAGTCCTAACACACGATAAACAGCTAGAGTCCATCAGATTTTGAACAGCTAGAATCCATTAGATTTTGAACAGCTGGAATCCTGATGTTGAATGAGTCCGATTCCATGTTGAACATCTAGTGTCCTGTCAGATGTCGAACAGCTAGAGTCGTATCACATGTTGAACAGCTAGAGTTCTATCACTCTAGCTCTAAAGTCCTGTCAGATGTTGAACAGCTAGAGTCCTATCACATGTTGAACAGCTAGAGTCCTATCACATGTTGAACAGCTCGTGTCCTTTCAGATGTTAAACAGCTAGAGTCTTGTCAGATGTTGAACTGCTAGAGTCCTATCACATGTTGAACAGCTAGAGTCCTATCACATGTTGAACAGCTTGTGTCGTTTCAGATGTTGAACAGCTAGAATCCTGATGTTGAATGAATTGAGTCCTGTCATATGTTGTACACCTACAGCCATGTCAAATGCTGGAGTAAAGCTGGAGTGAAGCTGAACATCTAAAGTACTGTCAGATACTGAACAGCTCGTGTCCTGTCAGATGTTGAAACAGCTAGAGTCCTGTCAGATGTTGAACAGCTAGAGTCCTATCACACGATGAACAGCTAGAATCCTGATGTTGAAAGGGTTGAGTCCTGGGTTATAATGTACAGCTAGAGTCATGTCAAATGCTGAACAGCTAGAGTCCTGTCAGATGTTAAACAGATAAAAAAATCATGTCAGATGTTGAACAGCTAGAGTCTTATCACATGTTAAACAGCTAGAGTCCTTTCAGATGCTGAACCGCGAGATTGCTATCAGATATTGAACAGCTAGAATCCTGATGTTGAATGAATTGAGTCCTGTCATGTTGTGCAACTAGAGTCATGTCAAATGCTTAACAGCTAAATTCCTGTCAGATGCTGAACAGCTAGAGTAATGGTAATCAGCTTGAGTCCTGTTGAACAGCTTGAGTCCTGTTGAACAGCTAGGGTCCTGTCAGATGCTGAACACAGTAATCTGATGTTAAACAGCAAGAGTCCTGTCAGATGCTGAACAGTGTAAGAGTCCTATAAGAAGCTGAACAAATGTCAAATGTTGAATAGCTGGAGTCTTGTCAGACGTTAAACAGCACTATAGATGCTGATCAGCTAGAGTCCTGTCAGGTGTTGTACAGCTAGATTTATGTCAGATGCTGAAAAGCTAGAATACTGTCAGATGTTGAACAGCTAGAATACTGTCAGATGTTGAACAGCTAGAGTCTTATCACATGTTAAACAGCTAGAGTCATGTCAAATGCTTAACAGCTAAATTCCTGTCAGATGCTGAACAGCTAGAGTAATGGTAATCAGCTTGAGTCCTGTTGAACAGCTTGAGTCCTGTTGAACAGCTAGTGTCCTGTCAGATGCTGAACAGCTAGAATCCTAATGTTGAATGGATTGAATGCTAAACATCTAGAGTCCTGTCAGATACTGAACAACTCGTGTCCGTTTAGACGTTGAAACAGCTAGAGTCTTGTCAGATGTTGAACAGCTAGTCCTAACACACGATAAACAGCTAGAGTCCATCAGATTTTGAACAGCTAGAATCCATTAGATTTTGAACAGCTGGAATCCTGATGTTGAATGAGTCCGATTCCATGTTGAACATCTAGTGTCCTGTCAGATGTCGAACAGCTAGAGTCGTATCACATGTTGAACAGCTAGAGTTCTATCACTCTAGCTCTAAAGTCCTGTCAGATGTTAAACAGATAAAATCATGTCAGATGTTGAACAGCTAGATTTCTGTCAGATGCTGAAGAGCTAGAGTCCTATCACATGTTGAACAGCTCGTGTCGTTTCAGATGTTGAACAGCTAGAATCCTGATGTTGAATGAATTGAGTCCTGTCATATGTTGTACATCTACAGCCATGTCAAATGCTGAACAGCTGGAGTAAAGCTGAACATCCAAAGTCCTGTCAGATACTGAACAGCTCGTGTCCACACGATGAACAGCTGGAGTCCATCAGATTTTGAACAGCTAGAATCCGGTGGTTGAATATATTGAGTCCTATCAGATGCTGAACAGCTTGGGTCCTGTCAGATGTTGAACAGCTAGAGTCCTGTCAGATGTTGAACAGCTAGAGTCTTATCACATGTTAAACAGCTAGAGTCGTTTCAGATGCTGAACCGCGAGATTGCTATCAGATGTTGAACAGCTAGAATCCTGATGTTGAATGAATTATGTCCTCTCATATAAGTATGTCCTGTTGAACAGCAAGTGTCCTGTCAGATGCTGAACAGCTAGAGTGCTATCAGATATTGAACAGCTAGAATCCTAATGTTGAATGGATTGAATTTTGAACATCTAGAGTCCTGTCAGATACTGAACAGCTCGTGTCCTTTCAGATAATGAACAGCTAGAGTCCTGTCAAATGTTGAACAGCTAGAGTCGTATCACATGTTAAACAGCTAGAGTCCTTTCAGATGCTGAACCGCGAGATTGCTATCAGATATTGAACAGCTAGAATCCTGATGTTGAATGAATTGAGTCCTGTCATGTTGTGCAACTAGAGTCATGTCAAATGCTTAACAGCTAAATTCCTGTCAGATGCTGAACAGCTAGAGTAATGGTAATCAGCTTGAGTCCTATTACATGTTGAACAGCTAGTAAACTGTCAGATGCTGAACCGCGAGATTGCTATCAGATATTGAACAGCTAGAATCCTAATGTTGAATGGATTGAATGCTAAACATCTAGAGTCCTGTCAGATACTGAACAACTCGTGTCCGTTTAGACGTTGAAACAGCTAGAGTCTTGTCAGATGTTGAACAGCTAGTCCTAACACACGATAAACAGCTAGAGTCCATCAGATTTTGAACAGCTAGAATCCATTAGATTTTGAACAGCTGGAATCCTGATGTTGAATGAGTCCGATTCCATGTTGAACATCTAGTGTCCTGTCAGATGCTGAACAGCTAGAGTGCTATCAGATGTTGAACAGCTAGAATCCTGATGTTGAAAGGATTGAGTCCTGGC
>JBBPBX010061869.1:0-10323 GCA_038048925.1 Garcialebias charrua | reverse complement strand
TTAGTCATAAAACAAGTTTAAACTCTCACATGAGGGTCCACACAGGAGAAAAGCCATTTCCATGTGAACTTTGTAGACAAAGATTTAGTCAGAAGACACATTTAAACTCACACATGAGAGTCCACACTGGAGTGGAAACTTTCCACCAGAAAATATTAAAATAATTATTATAGGCCATGAGATGCAACTGGTGTTTTAACACCCAAATAAAATTAATTTTGATTTTGTAAAATATATTCTGTAACAATTTTTGAACAAGTTCCTAATCTATGATTTGCTCCTAATTTCTCAAGAATACTTTAAAAACAAACTAAACCTTAGATCATAATTTGGACTATAGATGTTGGTTCTAAAATACTGGTTAAGTGGTTGTGCAATATGTGGAGAGAACCAACCAACCAATCAAATTATTTTTTCATCAACAGTCAGACCCCATGAAATGTTGTTCATGTAATTCCTGAGAGAATTGTTATTTAATCAGTTACTTGGTTAATTAATAAATTTCTCATGCAGATGAACTAATTGTGTTTTAATTAAGGATGGGGCTGATCCGGTATCAGTATTGGCTTCGGCCTCCTATACTGTACCAGCATAATTTACCTATCATATTTTTCTGATACAATCTGCAGAGGTTTCCGATCCATGATGAATGTCTATGTCTGCTGAAACATGTGATTATCTGCCGGCTGCTCTGCAAGGCAGGGAATCAAACTATGGAACGGATTTTCTGAAGGAAATTAATTTCATAGTTTGAAGCCAGCTAAAATGTGAGTAAATACATGAGGATTGAGAGCAGCACTGTGGATAACGGCTAACCAACTTTTCATCTTAACATGTCCGCTGTATGGAAGTATTTTACACTAAACACCGCAAGACAGCAACGTGCAATGTCTGCAGAGCCGCTGTACCAAGAGAAGTAAGCTCCGTTGCGACCTACAATACATCAAACCACTGGAACTCCCAAACGTCTGTCTAGCGATCAACATTACCTATAGTTCCCATGGGACTGTCAAATGACAGTTTGAATTAGCATTATCACGTCCATTGTTATGTATATGAGGCCATTTACATCACACACTACAGAATCAGTTGCTATGGCAGAGGAAGTTGCTAGGGGAGACTGCAAGTCCTGTCACCTGTGACCTGTCCCCTATCCATGGTCAAGGCGGGATTGCATTGGTCACTTTTATCTGAAGGCGGGATTGTATTGGTCACTTTTATCTGAAGGCGGGATTGTATTGGTCACTTTTAGCGAAGGCGGGATTGTATTGGTCACTTTTATCTGAAGGCAGGGTTGTATTGGCCACTTTTATCTGAAGGCGGAATTATATTGGTCACTTTTATCTGAAGGCGGGATTGTACAGGTGATCCCAGACTTATTTCTACGCCCGTTCGTATAGCCGAAACGCCGTAAGTCGAGGCCGCCGTGAGTCGAGTACTACCTGTATTGGCCACTTTTATCTGAAGGCGGGATTGTACAGGTGATCCCCGACTTACAAATGAGTTCCGTTTCTACGGCCGTTTGTATATCCGAAACGCCTTAAGTTGAGAACGCCATAAGTCGAGGACTACCTGTATTGGCCACTTTTGTCTGAAGGCGGGATTGTATTGGTCACTTTTATCTGAAGGCGGGATTGTATTGGTCACTTTTATCTGAAGGCGGGATTGTATTGGTCACTTTTATCAAAAGGGGGGATTGTATTGGTCACTTTTATGTGAAGGCGCCTGCCTCTGCCTCCTCGTCGACCTAGGCGACGACGAAGATTATTCCAAAGAATAACACTGAAATAATGTGAAGCTGACACAAATACTTTATATGAACTTAGAAAGTATTTTATTCAGTGCTTTTTCGATTAATAGTCAAAAAAAATTCATTGTTTTGTATTGAGGTGCATGTTGTAAATAACTTGAAGTTGAAAACTCACAGATGGAGTTTGATCCTTTATTAATTTGACGTTGATAGACACTACAAGACAATAAAAGAATATGAACTATAACAAGAATGCATAATTTTATGTATATTTATTGTTTTTAGACAAATTAACTTTGGAGCCAGTTTTTGATGTAGATGAAGCTCAGCATAAAAAACAGAGAAAAAAAGTTTTAAAATAGAATTGTTTACCAGTAGTTTATAAATAAATGTTCAGTCTAAATAATTGGTGCATTTGGTAAATCTGAAATTCAGATGGACAGGCAGTAGGCCAAATGGCTTGTGGATAATTTATATTATAAACTGCACCAAAGTGAATAGCCTATCTGCAAGCTACATGCTGAGTGAAATAAAATTGAATAAAGTTGTTTCACTCCAGTTTTCATGTAAACATTCATACTTTGAGTGTGGAACAATGATTGTGTTATACAACAAATACAGAGCTTTATCATTCAATAAGTCTAAGCTATTTTTAGGCCCTGTCTACACGGACACGGTGGGGGGAAACGGAGGTTTGGGGTATGTTAATTAGAGGCAAAAGTTTTGCGTTGACACGGGCGAATTCTGCAGATATGACTCCCCTCCGCCCTCATAAATTCACTGTAGTTACCATGCCGGGCCATTAGATGGCGCTGTGAATTTTTGAACCTTCACTATTGCGCATGCGTGCTGCGTCAGTCTGTTTTCCTCTCTGGCTAAAAGTTCAGCTAACTACAAGTTGTTGTCAACAAGTTAACAACAAGTTAAAGCTAGAATTTGGATAAGAGTCAACAGATTTGACACCAAGTGGGACCTGCTTCATCTAACAAGCTCCACACCAGTTGCTGAGCGGACCAGAACCGAGTGACGATGTCGGACTTTAGTCCAGCTGAGTTACAGCAGGTAAACAATGTTCTTAATAATTTTTCCTTGTGTTTACTTCGATCACAGAACAACCAACTGAGGTTTTATTTTTTATTTTTTCCCTGCGAGGTCGAGCTGTCGTTCCACGAAGCGGACCGGTTCGGATGTGGGTCCAGTGTCCACCAGGATGTAAACAACAGAGTCCAGTTCATAACAGTTTGGTTAACGTGTTTTTAAAAGTGTTCAATTTAATTCTCAGTGTTTGTGATATACAGTTTGTGGTGTTGAATAAATAAATAAATTAAAAATCAACCTGGTGTCTTCATTTTCACAGCACGTTACGCATTGTTTAAATAACGTAACGAGTCCAGATAGATAGCTCTGATAAATATATATATCTCCCACGCTAACATAAATACTGTTTATTATTGTTAAACTGTAATAATTTAGCACATATTCTGCAGCGTGACACGTGAAATGTCCGCCTGCCCTGACTGTCCGTGCATGCGTGCTGCGCGCATGTGTTCAAACAAAAGATCAGCGGGGGGTCAGCGAAAAAGATCCACTCTGAGCCGTGGGTTCAAAAACCATCGGATTCAAAGAGGGGGGCCAGTGGTGTCGTGTCAACGATAAGCACATCCGCAGAGATAAAGGAGCGGTTTCACTCAAAATACGCGCCGTGTAAATGGCCCCTTATTCTTACAGAATTTATGTGTTGTTTCCATGTCAGTTTGTCATCAATGATAACACCCAAAAACTTCACCTCACTCACTCTACACTCTACAAATCTCAACACCCTCAATTTTGAATGGAACATCGACAGTTTTCTTTTTATTACTGAGTATCATGTAATTAGTTTAATCTAGATTTAATGATAATTTATTGAGTTTAAACCAAGTTTGTATTTTGACAAATTCTGTCTTTATCAATTCTAACATTTGTTCTATCTTCACCCAAAAAAAAAAAAAATGGTTGAGACATAGTTGGGAAACTGAAAGTTATGCACCATAACTCATGTTCCCTGAAGGAAGGGAATGAGGTGCAACATATGCTATGGGAATTGCACCCCTGTGCGATTACCTGAAGGAATACATTCACGCCTTTACGGCTAGGGCGTCAGCGTCGCGCCAGAGGCCCCGTCCTCTGGGTATTTAAGCCACTGACGCCCATCCATCTTTCTCCAAAATTGCACTTCACCGAGCTTTCAGCATTGAAAAGGGCCAGATATGTTGCACCTCGTTCCCTTCCTTCAGGGAACATGAGTTATGGTGCATAACTTTCAGTTCCCTTTCAGTCAAGTTCTCTCGGTGCAACATATGCTATGGGAACGTAATTCATTCACGCCCTTGAAATGCTCAGTAAAATGCATGCTAGTGTGAACGTCTGCCCTTGACCAGCAGGCATCTCAAGGCTACTTTCTACTGTGTGTTAGAAAGAACAGCCTGAGTGACATCACACGCAGTAACATCCAAACTGTAATGCTTTGCAAAAGTGTTTAATGAGCTCCAGTTCGCAGCAGCACAAATGTCTGCAACTGGTACACCCTTGAACAGTGACCACGAAGTGGCCAAGCCCCTAGTCGAGTGAGCGTGCACTCCAGAGGGCACCTGTTGACCTTTGCTACTGTACGCCCTTTTAATGGCCTCAGTCACCCAATGTGAGAGGCGTTGTTTTGATAGGGCCTTTCCGGTAGCAGGTGCTGCAAAGCACACGAACAGTTGATTTGTTTTTCTCCATTCGGCTGTTCTCTGCATGTAAGTGCGTAAAGCTCTCACGGGGCAGAGAGCCTTCAGCCTTTCCTGTTCCTGAGTGAGGACAGGAGCAGGTGGGAAGGAGGAGAGATCAAAGTCCAGACTCCTATGGTTTAAAGTCAAGACCTTGGGGATGTATGCGGGATTAGGCCTTAGGGTGACCTTTGACCCGTCAGGGGCGAATCTGGTACACATTGGATGTACAGACAATGCATGGAGGTCACCCACGCGTTTCGCCGAGCAAAGGGCCAAGAGTAGAGCGGTTTTATAAGATAATAAATCTATCTTAACCTCGCTCAGTGGCTCGAATGGAGGATCACAGAGAGCCCCCAAGACCAGGCTAAGATCCCAACCAGGGGTCAGGATCCTGCTGGGTGGTTTCATTCTTAGCACGCCCTTCATAAATCTTATTATGATTGGATATGCACCAGGTGTCCTGTGTCCCCAGCCTTCGTGACAGGCTGAAATAGCTGATAGGAAAACTTTAATCGTTGAGAAAGAACTACCTTTTTCCAGTAAGTCCTGAAGGAAAGTCAGGAGCTGAGCCAGGTCGCATGAGTAAGAAATAATATTTATTTCTGTGCACCAAGCTTCAAAAATACGTCATTTATGTGCGTAGAGAGACTGTGTTGACATAGCACAGGCATTTTGGATGGTTTTTACCACATTTTCCGGCAGGCCTGATGCCATCAGCTTGTTCTTTTCTGCCAACAAGCTGAAATTTTTAACAACTCTCAGTCTAAGTGGCGAGACTGCTTCTTCCGGTGACATAGTTTGACCCTGAAGAAGAGCAGTTGGTGTATCCAGTTCCCCTCCAAGGGCCTTGGAAGCTGTGATCCCCTGGGGGTCAACCAAGTTGGGGAGAAGGCCTTTTAGCCGATGTGCTGCCAGGCTGCTCTGATCGAGAGTGATCGAGGGCAGATGCAACCTGTCGTCCTTATTAGACAGAAGTGGAGCAGAATGTCTGTTTTTTCTCTCCTTGTTTGTGGTCATGGGACTGAGAAGCTGCGAGTTTTGTAAACGAACAGATCTCCTGACCACAATCTGTTTCCTGAATAGGTCTAGTTTACTGGTCCTCGGCCTTAACAGAGCGTTGGAACCAGACAAACTGGCCGGGGTCTGTGTTTCACCCGTTGGAGGAATATTGTTTAAAGGGGACCACAGATTCAAAATTCACTTTTTAATGTTTTTTTTAACTCAACTTTGGGTATGTACTTCATAAAAAAACAGTCCTAGTGCCAAAAAAATGCACCCAGTGGTTTATTTACTCTAAGTATACAGGTAGTCCCCGACTTATGAGCGAGTTCCGTCCCTAGGGGGTGCTCGTATGTCAAAAATTCGTAAGCAGGATCACATAGTTAAAAAATAAAATAATAATAAATGAATACATGTACAGTACTGTACAGTCACCAAGCACTTAGCCTATCCTAACACAGTTTTTAAAGATGAAAGAGTGAGTTGAATTGTCTCCCTTTCACATAAAGGGAGCTAGCTCCCTTTATGGGAATGGAGCCTGCAGGGAGAAGGGAGACAAATCAACTCACTCCTTCATCTTTAAAAACTGTTAGGATAGGCTTGTTTTTATTTTTTATTTATTTATTTATAAATAGATAAATGTACAGAACTGTACAGTCACCAAGCACTTAGCCTATCCTAACACAGTTAAGGAGTCAGTTTAATTGTCTCCCTCCTCCCCAGCAGGCTCCATTCACATAAAGGGAGTTACTTTCACTTTATGTGAAAGGGAGACAATTCAACTCATTCCTTCATCTTTAAAAACTGTGTTAGGATAGACTAAGTGCTTGGTGACTGTACAGTATTGTACAGGCGACCGTGGCACAGTGGTAATGGCAGTCGACCCCCGATCGGAAGGTTGGAGGTTCGAATCCCACGTCCGCCCACCATGTGTCGTTGTGTCCATCCAGATCCAGTGAAATCCATCCAGATCCAGTGAAAATCTATTAAAAGAAGAGATCAAAGGCATGGTCTGATAAACAATCAGACAAAGCAGCAGGAAGGAGGGAAGGGTTCTGATAGAAAACAGCTGAGTTGGTCCAAAAGCTGCTGGACTTCAACACCAACTCTTGTTCCACTTGAACTGCTCACAGTCCCAACTTCTCCCAGACGTCTGCTGGAATCATGTGGGCTTCTTGTGAGCCAGATGTTGATGAGTTCAAAGGAACATCTTCCTGGATGTCTTCTTCCTTGACCTCTGACCTCTTCTTGGTGTTGTGAGGGGTTTTAGTGTAATGTTTGGAGCTGAGATACGGAGCAGGTTCTGTGAACAGAACTCACCAGAACCAAGGTTTGGGAGTGTGCAGCCAGATGTTTGTCTGCTGAACATCTGCAGAAACAGGAGACATGTTTTCTTTCTCCTGTCTGCTCTAATGCGTCCACTTGAAGGCTCTAATAGAAAACACATTGTGACAGCAGGTGAAACGTTTCCACTGATGCATGCTCAATAATCCAGGTAGAAAAATCTAAAAAAGCTAAGTCTGGTCCTCTGGACATTCAAAAAAACAAAACAAAACAAAGCAAAAAAAAATTGTAGAAACGTTTCGTCTTTCGTCCGAAAGACTTCCTCAGTCTGAGGTGCTGTAGTCAAAAGATGCCCAGCACAGAAGATCAACATCATCAGGTCAGGACTCTGCAGTCTACACTCATCTCCAGGCCAGCGGTCACTCTTTCAGGGATGAAGATGTTCACATCCTTGATAGAGAGGAACGATGGTTTGAGAGAGGAGTAAAGGAGGCCATCTTTGTGAAAAGAAACCGTCCATCATTAAACAGGGGTGGAGGCCTCCGGGTTCAACTGTCCCCCTCCTACAATGCTGTGATTGCTGGTATCACTCAGCCCTCTGTGAATAGCAAACAACCATCAGGGTGCTAACGATCCATTGTTAGGCTGATGGTCCTCCTTGATCATGTGAGCAGCTGGTTTCGGCTGTCATCAGCCAACTGGTTGTGTAACACTGTGAGAGGGTGCTATTTATAAGACTGAGCTGAACCCAGCACCTCAGACTGAGGAAGTCTTTCGGACGAAAGACGAAACGTTTCTACAATTTTTTGCTTTGTTTTGTTTTGTTTTTTTGAATGTCCAGAGGACCAGACTTAGCTTTTTTAGGTTTTTTAGAGTTTCCACTGAACATCTGCTGGTTTTTCTATCATCTCTACTGACTTGTTGAACCAATGATCCTGGAGGTGATTGATCCCTGCAGAGTGATCACATGACAGCAGCAAGAATCCACTGAAGAGGCTGCAAATAGAGCAACAAGAGTGAAGCAGAGAACAGGCTGAAAATGAAGAAGTGGACAGAGAAATGATCAAATGAAGCATTTAGTGTTTCCATTTGAACAGAGCAGCTGGAGCTGAAGCTTTTGATCCAGAGCAACACAACAGCTCTGCTTTCAAACCTCCACACACTTTCTGACGTCCACTCTGTCCACAGTGTTGGACGTGTCTCCATCCACTTGTGTTTGTTCTGGACGGCCCACTGGAGCAGGATCAGAGGCTTTCTGCTACTAAGACAACACTTTACACACACGAGGCTCTGAATGTTAGAAACCCTCTGACTAGAATACACTTCTTCTGTGTGAGCTTTGAGCTCAAACTGTGAATTTAATTCAAACTGGAGACCAGTCCACCTCCCAGCAGCACCACTGTTGGACTGGATTCTACAGGTGGACCTAAGAAACTGGACCTTCAAATGCCTGTGACATGCACGAACACAAAAAGAGGAAGAACATGTTAATATAGAATAAATTCTGCATAATATCCATGAATTAGTTCCATGGCATGGCCGGAGTGAAACAGGAAGTGACAACAAAGAGGAAGAACATGTTAATATAGAATAAATTCTGCATAATATCCATGAATTAGTTCCATGGCATGGCCGGAGTGAAACAGGAAGTGACAACAAAGAGGAAGAAGTCTTTCAAAATCTTTGTTTCTACAAGATGTGACTCTTCTTCATCTTTCTTTAATAGTGACTGTGA
The DNA here is from genome assembly GCA_038048925.1 of Garcialebias charrua. Lineage (NCBI taxonomy): Eukaryota > Metazoa > Chordata > Actinopteri > Cyprinodontiformes > Rivulidae > Garcialebias > Garcialebias charrua. The sequence goes on along the minus strand of JBBPBX010061869.1, from coordinate 1,805 downwards.
ATAATGTAAAGAAACATCAGACTCTGTGCTCCTGTCTGTGTTAGCTGTTGTAGCAATGATGTGTTTCCATGCAGGCGTTGTCATCTCTCCGTTCCTGCACATGCAAATATCTCCACAACTGTTCATGTGAGCTGCGTGAATTGATTCTGCCATACATCAGTAATGTTCTCTTTCCATGAACGCTTTAGTGTTTATCATGAAAACTGGATGTGACAGGAACTTGAAGAGAATTGATCCTGTTTCCATTAGAAAGACTCTCAGACACAGAAGCCCACAACCAGAAATAAAACATGATGTCATGTGTATTCATGTCAAACTGATTGAAATGTGATCAAACTATTGATTTATTCATGAAGCTTTATTTAAGCAGGCAAACCCGAATGAGAGCACACGTCTCTCTGCATGCTCCTCCTGGGCCTGAAGGCAGCCTAACATGCATGTTTTTGAACATGTGAGCTGAGTCAATGGCTGTGTCTCAATTCAGGGGCTGCGTCCTCATGAGTGCACATTTGTCGGCCACATACATCATTGCCCCGCGCGGAGGACTGTCCCAATTCGAAGACTCCTCCTCATGCATGTCATGTTGTGGAATGATGAGAATCAAACTCTTGAGACTTGCAACAAAGGACTGGGAGCAGAGCAGCTGCACATGTTCAGGTTGTGCAGCTGCTCTTGGAGACTGAGAACATGTGAGAACCTTTAGTTTCTGTTCTACATGCATCACTTTGATGCTTCCATCAACTTAGAGACAAATAAAGAGGATTCAAACCTAAAGATTCACATCAACAAGGGACAAACACCTCTGCTGTGTTACTATGAACTGTTTAGCACCACCACCACCAAAGTCTGGCACTCATATTAGCCTGCCTGTGTGTCTGTTAGCAAAATATCTCATGTAACAGTAAATCCATTGTAATGAAACTGTCAGAAAGTAATTGAATGTACATGTACAACAGATTAACTGTAGGAGTTAATCTGATCATTGAGATTAGAAAACACAAACATGGCTACAACTGAGTCAGTTTTACAGATGTTGAGCAAAAACCAGATGTTGTAGTAGCTGAGAGTCATCCCTAACACACACTCTGAGAGCTAGCAGCTCACAGAAAGTCTTTATTTAAAAAGACTGGCATCAAACAGATGATGTGTGTTTAATATGAAGAAAAGTATTTGTAGATATAAAACTAGTGGTGGTTGTTTGATCAGAAAGGCTGCAGAGCTCTGAGCTGCTGAATCAGCAGAAATGACTTCAAAGTTTAGACGTTACAAACATGAACAAGTTATTCTGGTGTTTGTTGAACACATTTGATTGTACAGAATAAATGTGAGACGACAGAGAAAAGTCCCAGTTGATCAAAGAACAGTGTGAAAGTGTCAAAGCAGTTTTTCTGGGACTGCAGCCTGACCTTTGACCTGAACTGTGCAACACTTTGCTTCTAACCAGCAGCACATGACAACATCATGAAAACAGCTGTGGTCCTCACAAGTCTGTCCCTGACACATGAGCACATGACAACAGCATCAAAAAAAGCTGTGGTCCTCACAAGTCTTTCCCTGACACATGAGCACAAACAGCACAGAGGTGGACTGAGGAACAAAACATCTGGAACTCTGACATGCTGCTTATTGACATCTGGACTGGAACTGAGGGGCTTGAAGCTTCACTTAGAGAACAGCTGCATGGCTGTAGTTGGTCCAAAATAAAAACAACAAAGTTGTTTGTGTTTGACACATCTGGAAAAATCAAAGTTTACTGATTCACATCTGTAACCACAGTGAAGTTCAGTTCTTTCATTTAGAGCCAA
>JBBPBX010061868.1:0-13177 GCA_038048925.1 Garcialebias charrua | reverse complement strand
TCTCCACAGTTACAGATGGTCCAGAACTCAGCTGCCCGTGTCATCACTCAAACCTCCTACTATGACCACATCACTCCTGTCCTGCAGCAGCTCCACTGGCTCCCGGTTAAATCACGCATCATCTTCAAAATTCTACTCCTCACGTTCAAAGCTATCCACAACCTTGCCCCTCCTTATCTATCTGACCTCCTACAAATCTCCATCCCATCACGCTCTCTCAGATCCTCCTCTTCGCTACATCTCCATGTACCCTCTGCCCGCCTCTCCACCATGGGGAGCAGGGCCTTCACCTGCTCTGCCCCTCACCTCTGGAACGCCCTTCCACCAGACCTTCGAAACACCACCTCCCTTTCTCTGTTCAAGACTGCCCTGAAAACCCATCTCTTTAGACTAGCTTATCACTAACTTTACTAAATGTATTTTTATCCATTTTATATCCTTTATGTATTTTATATTTCAATTTGTCGCTGATAATGTTTGCTCTGTATTACACTGTGTTGGTTTGTTAAGTGTCCTTGGGTGTCCTGAAAGGCGCTTTTAAATAAAATGATTATTATTATTATTATTATTATTATTATTATAGCATTTATAGACTTTAAAACACTCATCTTATAGAACATATTTTGAAATAATCTCCTTTTAAAACTGTTTTTAAGCTGGTTTATATTTGTACTTTTTTCAGCTTAAAATATATATTCAGAACTATATATATTTAAAAAAATTGTGTGGTATGTGTGATTGTTTTGTTTTTTACTGTAAAATGAATAAATTTAATAAAAAAAAAAAAAAAGAGCTGGGTCTGGAACTTTGGGTTTTGTAGTCTTTTACATTAAATGTCCCCCTTTTGAAATGCATCAAAATTTCCTCAGTTCCTTCAAGAACGTTAGAAATCATCTTCAGGTTGATTCCAGCTGTCAAATATAGTTTGGCTTATTTCATTTTAGGTTTTAGCTGTGGTTTTGCTCATTTTAGTTTGGCTACTGTTCTGTTGATTGTAGGTCTAAGTTTTGATTTAGTTGATTTTAGCTTTTAGCTACAGTTTTACTTATTTATTTATTTATTTTATTGTTCTGGCAATTTAAGCCACTGTTCTGTGCATCAGATATTTTAGCTCCTGTTTGGATTGTTTAGGCTTTTAGCTACAGTTTAATCTTTTCAGTAATGTTCTGCTAATTAGATATTCTAACTATTATTTTGTACACTTTGCATTTTAGCTACTGCTTTTGGCATTTTTAGCTTTTGGCTACTGTTCCGATCCTTTCAGCTTTTAGACAAAGTTTAGCCAATGTTATATTTATACTTCAGTTTTTTTTTCGTCTTTTTTTTTTTTTTCATTTTATGGATGGCACTGCTGGTTTTAGCTTGTTTTGAGTTTTAGCTTGTGTACTGCTCATTTAAGCTTATGTTTTGATAGTTTTATCTTCTTTGATCACTTTAGCCTGTGTTATGATTATTTTAGTTTGTGTTTTGATTGTTTTAGCTTATGTTCTGATTGTTTTAGTTTGTTTTATTGAGTTTTAGCTTGTGTACTGCTCATTTAAGCTTATGTTCTGATAGTTTTGTCTTCTTGGATCACTTTAGCCTGTGTTCTGATTACCGGTATTTTAGTTTTTGTTTTGATTATTTTAGTTTGTGTTTTGATTGTTTTAGCTTACCGGTATGTTCTGTTCATTATAGTTTGTGTTCTGGTCGTTGTAGTTTGTGTTGTGATAATTTTAGCCGGTTTTACCCTTTTAGTTTGATTATTTTATCTTGTGTTTTAATCAGTTTAGCTTTTTTGACCCTTTTCACAGATGTTCTGATTGTTCTAGCATGTGTTCTGATACATTTATTTATATTTGGAAATTTTTAGCTTGTGTTCTGGTTGTTTTAGGTTAGGATGCGTTCTGATATACTTATTTATAATTGGATAATTTTAGCTTGTGTTTTGATATATTTATTTATATTTGGATAATTTTAGCTTGTGTTCTGATATATTTATTTATTTTTGTATAATTTTAGCTTGTGTTCATTTTTTTTAGCATGTGTTCTGATATACTTATTTATAATTGGATAATTTTAGCTTGTGTTCTGGTTGTTTTAGCATGTGTTCTGATATACTTATTTATAATTGGATAATTTTAGCTTGTGTTTTGATATATTTATATTTGGATAATTTTAGCTTGTGTTCTGATATATTTATGTATTTTTGCATAATTTTAGCTTGTGCTCTGATTGTTTTAGGATGTATTCTGATATACAGTACTTATTTATAATTGGATAATTTTAGCGTGTGTTCTGGTTGTTTTAACTTATTTTGATCATTTTAGCTTGTGTTCGTATTATTTCAGCTTATGTTTTGCTGGTTTTAGATACTGCTCATTTACCGATAAGCTTGTTCTGATTGTTGTAGCTTGTGTTCTGGTTGTTTTAGCTCATGTTCTGGTTGTTTGAGCAAATGTTTCAGTACTTTTAGTTTCTTAAACAAATGTCAGCGCTCAGTATTCACTCTGCCTTTTTGCAGGGAACTTTTAACTTTCCCAGCGAGGGCACAGACCTGTGAAATTATTAAAATAAATGGTTCAGATGTGAACGCTGCCGAAACTACATTATCAGAGCACGAGCTTCAGTTTGTCTGGTAAACAGAAACAAATGCCTAATCTGCTTCAGACATCCTTCAGCTTCCAAAGTGACCTACGGTACATTTGAGATCCTGGAACTTTGATGTACCGGTACTTAACCTGTTAAAAGCACATTTGTCTCTCTGTGGCCCCCCCTCTGTAAATTTACAGCTCTATTATTCCTCACCATCTCTGAAGACGTCACTCTTTTATCTCAGACTCTGTCTGTGCGAGCCGGGCTCGTTCAGACTTTACACAGTTTCCCTTGTTGAAACCCAGCACGCTCTTCAGCCGGAGAGAACGCCCGAACGGGTTTTTACTCCCTGGATTCTTGTCAACTTGTGTCGTTGATTTTAAACAGTTTGACAAAAACTACAGTTCTTTTTTGAGCTGTTGCTGCAGAGATGATGAGGATTTTGCTTGTGTATGTTTGCTTGGCGTTAGCAAAATATCTCATGAAGAAGGAGATAAATATTGTTAACTCTTTAAGCTTTGAAGTCAATCCAGTTCAAGATGGCCGCCACAGCTAATCTACTCTAGCCAACTCGTACATGGTCGTAACTTAACTTCTGCAAGCTTCTAAACAGAAAGAGCCATTTCTGCCCTTTCACTTAGTAAAAATGTGTCCGGAGCTGCAAAACCTGCTAAAACTGTTGTTATCAACTGGTGGCCCATGGGCCACTTTGAGTTTGTCAGAGGGTGGTTCTTCTGGCCAGTTGGTGGGACATTATAAAATAAAAAAATATATACAGGTTGTCCCCGACTTACGACGTCATCGACTTACGACGTTCCGGACTTACGAACGGACTAACGAACAGTAAAGTTGTACAGAAAATACAGCACTGATATGTGTTTTTAGATGAAAGTGTGTTAGCTAACCGTTTGTAAACAAAGTTCTGTGCATGTTTATGAACCAGTATGTTCGTTTGTGTTGAAAAACGGGTGTTCGGCGCAGCGCTAGCATACATTTTCTGACTTACGACCAAAAATCCGGACTTATGAACGACACGTGTTTCGTGTTCCGACGTACGAATTTTCGACTTACGAGCGATTCGTAGGAACGGAACTCGCTCGTAAGTTGGGGACCACCTGTACAATGAATTGTAATGTTTATTTATTTTTTTACATTTTTTTTTTTAAATTTTAGGACAAAAGAAAAGTGAATCTTATCTAAAGAAGGAAAATACCAGTTTCTACCAGTTTTGACAAGGATTAAAACGCTGAACTCCACAGGCAAATATGAGCCAATTTATTTGTGGAAAAAATTTATTATCTCTCTTTGAATAAAACAAAAATTTAAAATAAGGTCCTTCTTGGGGTTTTGGGCTCTGGTACCCCCATTTGTCTGCCTCGGGTCTTGGGGGGCGGATCTCTGATGCTTCACGGTCACTATTGAATGTTCTATTAGAGAAGCCTTATTCATTTATGCATGCTCACAGCCACACATTTATAGATGCAGGGATACACATGCAGGTATCATGTGTACTGTAGATATGTAGATGGGTATATGACTGAATATGAATGTATGTATGTGTATATGTATGTATATATATATATATATATATATATATATATATATATATATATATATATATATGTATGTGTGTATATATATACAGTATATGTATATATATGTATTTATAATAATCTACTGCAAAGTCATGGATATTGTGTCTTTTTTGCATATGTGTTTTGTTGCTGTGTTCTGTCATGTACTTTGCAGGATTGCAGATGGCGGTTGGGTGTGTTTGCCTTGTGCTCTTTTTGTGGATTTTTGCTTTGTGGTCTTACTTTCTGTCTTTTCCTTTCTTTCTATTAAAAGAATATTGGTGTGAAGAGGATGGCTGTGAGGTGAGAAGGGAGGCCATCTATAAGGAGAAAAAAAAAAAAAAAACTATACCAAACACTTTCTGGTGGATTTAAGAAAAAGACCCCACTGCGAGGCTGGGAGTTGTTTATGTGTCCGTTTTGTATCTTTCACACACACACACGCACGCACGCACGCACGCACACACACTTGCAGAAAATTTACAGGAAAACTGCTAAAGCTGTGTTGTGGGTACAAAAAAAAATAGAATTAAATTTCATGTTAGTTTTTGTCAAAGCTTCAAAGAGCCAAAGACCAACGAGCCACAGGTTGAAACCCCCTGCTTTTTATTTATTTATGTATATATTTTTTACAAATATTAGTTTATTTTTGTTTGTTGTGATCGATTACATGCATCAATCTACATTAGACTGGTAAACAGTTGCCCTGAGATATGTACAGGAATGATTGTTAGTGGTTAATATTAATAATTAGTTGTTTCTCTTGAGGGTTCAGATCACACGATGCTGCTCTTTCAACAGTCTTGGTTTATTTTAAAGCTGTGTGCTGCTGGTGTTGTGTGACGTGAAATAATGAGGACGTGCTAATTAATTTGCATAAATGTTCTTTAATTGCAGAAGCCGAGGGCGACAAGGCTGCACCGCACCCTGCTGGTGAGCATCTTCAGGACACCAAAATTGCTTTTTTCTTTAATGAATTTATGACTAAGATCTGATGCATTTTCTCATTTCTCTCATTTTCAGAGAAAACGGGTAAGGAAACCTGACCAGACAGCTTTATTGTTCTCATCTGCATCACCCTCAGGGTCAAACTATGTGTTTTCTCTTCGATAATTCAGAGGAGTCGTCAGATGAGGAGGGTAAGACTGAACGAATGACACAAAAACACAGAAGCCGTGCACTTCTGTGGTGATGGGGCTGAGCTGCATGAGCCCCGCTCATGAATGCATCCTACACTCACACAGGAGCAGCAGCAGATACTCTCCATTGTTCCTCAGTACTTTATTTTTTATTTTTTATCGGCTTATTTTTAGCACCGCAATTTAAATCAGCTGTTAAATTCAGGAGCCGAGCAGGAGGTGTTTAATTTATGGACGAGCCTCTCGCTGCATGTGCAGGAATATGAACTGCACGAGGAGACATTTACTATTTTAGTCGTGCAATATTTCATTTGACTAAGAATATAAATTATTCCTTCGTGCTTCTACTGCCATTGTAAAATAACACGAGCACACAATGTTTAATTTTACAACAAACATTTGTCCATCATACTGAATAGCATACTGAATAAATACTTAGGTTTTCACAGTTGGTCATAATCTGGAATTATGTGTTTAAAGGGACATCGAGCTCCTCTCAGTCTTCTGTCCAGCCGAGTATTGTGGACCGCTCTTTGTCTGGCCTGTCTCCCAGGACCAGTCTGACCAGCCTGTCCTGGTCCTGGAGGACCACTATCCTGCATGTTCAGGTCTTCATTGAACCAGGCATGCTGAAGTAGAAACATGTAACATCTGCAGGATGGTGTTCCTCCAGGACCATGACTGGGCCCCACCAGCATGGCTCAGAGGATCATTCAGGTGCACAGGCTCCTCCTCTGTCATGAGATGGTGATTTACAGATGAGGAGAAATCTGACCTCTATTTTGGTTTTCTCGTTGGAAAGGTCAGCTGACGGTGACCCCAAAGTTCACAAGGACAAAGAAGACTTTAGTTGTTGTCAGGAAAATATTTTATTCAACTGAGAAATTCCTGTTCATTCATTCTGGTCAGCAGAGAGCTGAATGAGTCAGAGTCAGAGAGTCAGAGTCAGAGAGAATTTATTGTCATTTGCACCGCATGTAGTACATGTGTTGAAAACGAGATTATGTACACAGGGTCCCAGTTACATCCAACAACAAATGCAAGAGAAAAACAATAATAACATCTAGGATTAACTAAGAGAGACATCAGCTAGTAATACACTAAGCCCTAATGTAGTAGAAAAACATCATTATAAACAGCAGCACGAACATGAGCAGATGGTCACAGATGAACGCAGCAACAAGAAACAGATCAGTATCAGCATGATGTGACATTTTGCAGTGTTTATTCTTATTATTTATTTATTCATGAGTCTGACAGCCTCAGGGTAGAAGCTGTTCCTCAGTCTAGTGGTTCTACATTTGATGCTCCTCAACCTCCGTCCCGAGGGGAGTGGTGCAAAGAGTGAGTGTGCTGGGTGAGTGAGGTCTTTCATGATGCAGGTGGCTCTTTTTCTGCATCTGGAGGTGTAAATGTCTGTGATGGTGGGGAGACTGACTCCCACAGACTTCTGTGCAGCCTTCACCACTCTTTGTAGAGCTTTCCTCTCTGCAACTGTGCAGCCTCCATGCCACACGTTGATGCTGGAGCACAGGACGCTCTCCACTGCACACCTGTAGAACGAGGTGAGGACTGAGCTTCTCAGACCGGCTCGTCTCAGCCGTCTGAGGAAGTAGAGTCTCTGATGACCTTTCTTGATCAGGCTGGTGGTGTTATTGCTCCAGCTGAGGTTATCATTCAAGTGTACACCCAGGTACTTGTAGCTGGAGACCACCTCCACCGCAGATCCACCTATATACAGTGGGGTGTGGGTGTGTTTGTTCCTTCTGAAGTCCACAATCATCTCCTTCGTCTTCTTCACATTCATGTGAAGGTTGTTCTCTTTGCACCAGCTCTCCAGATGTTCCACCTCCTGTCTGTAGCTGGATTCATCATTATCTGTGATGCATCCCACCACAGCTGTATCATCTGCAAACTTAACAATATGACAGCCTGGATGTGTGGCTGTACAATCATATGTGAGCAGAGTGAACAGAAGAGGGCTCAGCACACATCCTTGAGGAGAGCCAGTGCTGAGGGTGATGGTGGAGGAGGAGAAGTTGTGGATCTTCACGGACTGTGGTCTGTCTGTTAAGAAGTCTAAGACCCAGTTACAAATAGAGGGGCTTAGTCCAAGTGTGGATAGTTTGTCTATCAGAGTTTGGGGGATCATGGTGTTGAAGGCAGATGTGAAGTCCACAAAGAGCAGACGCACGTATGAGTCCTTCTGATCCAGGTGGGTGAGAGCAGTGTGGACCACAGAGGAGATGGCGTCCTCTGTTGATCGGTTCTCACGGTATGCATATTGATGAGGGTCCTCGTTGATGTTGACGGTTGTCTTGATGTGGGACATGACCAGTTTCTCAAAACATTTAGCGACTATCGGGGTGAGGGCCACCGGTCTATAGTCATTCAGACCAGTCACTGTGGAGCTTTTTGGGACTGGGATGATGGTGGCAGTCTTCAGGCAGGTGGGAACTGACTCCAGTGAAAGTGAGGTGGTGAAGATGTCAGCCAGCACCTCACAGAGCTGGTCCGCACATTCCTTCAGAACTTTCCCTGGGATGTTGTCTGGACCCGTAGCTTTATGAGGGTTGATCCTTCTGAGACTACCTCTCACTTCTGCTGCGGTCACTTTGAGGTGCTCCTCGTCTGGTGATGAGGTGAGTCTGGTGCTAGTTGGTCTGTTTGGATCATCAAAACGTGCATAAAACTTATTGAGGGCATCAGGCAGGGATGGGTCCCTGGGGCATTGTTTGCTTTTGCCCTTGTAGTCTGTTAAGCATTTGATGCCCTGCCACATGCTCCGTGGATCATGTGAGGTGAACTGTCCCTCGATCCTCTGTGCATACGCGGCTTTGGCCTTCTTTATGCCATCATCCAGTTCTCTCCTGCACTTTCTCAACTCCTCAGTGTCTTTAGACTTGAATGCAGTGTCCCTGGCTGCCAGCAGGGTGCGGACATGACTTGCTAAAGGTAGCAAAAGGCTAGCTAAAAGTAGCCAAAAGTGAGCCAAAAGCAAACATTTAGTTTTAAACCAAGTGAACAAAAGACTAGCAAAAAGATAAATCAGGATAAATGAAAGTTAAAGTAGCAAAAAAGCTAGAAGCCAAATGTAGCTAAAGGCTGAAAACAAAAGGCTAATCCATTCAACCTTTATTTATTCAGGTTAATCCCATTTAGCCTCGGCAACTCGTTTACAAGAGAGTTCTAACAAAAAGCGATGCCAACAGTGGACAACGACGACAACAATATTTAGACAGTCATAAAGGATGAGCAGAAATTGAGATTTATTTTTTAACAGGTGAAAATAAAATTGTATTTAATAGAAAATGTAACAAAAAAATCAACAGCTAAAGCTAATGAAAAGAAACACCTCATTTATTTATCTCATTCATTCGTAGCTCAGCAGCTAAATATTAATTCAATTTATAACGCACTTTTCATTAGTGAAAATCTCAAAGTGCTACACACATTCATACACCGGTAGCGGCAGACTACCATGCAAGGTGCTTTCCAGTCCTACCGGGAGCAACTCGGGGTTAAGTGTCTTGCCCAAGGACACAACGACACATGGTGTGGGGAACCGGGATTCGAACCGCCAACCTTCCGATCGGGGGACGACTGCCATTACCACTACGCCACGGACGCGTAAAGCAACATGCTAGCTAAAAGTTTAAAGTACTAAAAGGATAACAAGAAGCTAAAAGTAATAAAAAAAACTAACAAAAAGCATAAAGTAGCAAATGGTGGCTAAATAAATGTAGCAAGAGCCTAGCTAAAAGCTAAATGTAGTTAAATGTAACCATCCATCCAATATTTTTTACACACTTCTTCCTGTTCGGGTCATGGGGGTCACTGGTGCCCATGTCCAGCAGTCACTGTGCGAGAGGCAGGGGACACCCTGGACAGGTCTCCAGTCCATCACAGGGACACAAAGAGACAAACGAAACAACCATTCACTCTCTCCCTTACACCTAGGGACAATTTAGAGTCACCAGTCAGTCTAACATGCATGTTTTTGGTCTGTGGGAGGAAACCAGAGTACACGGAGAAAACCCACATTGTCGGTCTGAGAGCCTCGGTCAGTAGTGGGTCTTTCGCTGCGCTCGATTCCCCAAAGTTTTCGTCAGGAACGGCACACGTTTCTCCAGTGTCGATTGTCGGAGACGGCTACAATGCGCACATGACTCCGGGTTGGCTAGTGCCGCCTTAGCGTGCAACATGCCGAGACACACTGGGCAGGCTTCGTGGGTGTCCGCTTCTGAAAGGAAGAATACACATGCGCTTGGACATGGACGTGACCCGGGGCTTCCCGGCCTGCTAGCCTTGCTAGGGGCCTTCAACTTCTTCTTGCTCTTCTCCGGTGCCATGTTAGCTGCAGAGAGAGAGAGAGCGTGAGAATTACCCGTTAGCTCGGCTAAACAGGTAAAAAAGAGCAGAAAATCAGACTGTGCTGTTCTAAGAACCTCCTCGTTAGCTCGGCTAAACAGGTTAGCGAAACAGCAACAGACACTTGAACGTTAGCTCGGCTAAACGTGAGAAAAAACTTAGTTAGCAAGCTAAACTAAGCGTATGCCGGATACAAAAGCCTTGTAGTGACGCCCTGGGCAGGGAGCAAGCTCACCTCCAGTCGGACAGTTGAGTCACGTACAAGGGTCCCGCGATCAGGTTGAAGCGAGGTGAAGTGCAATAAGATTACGGAAATGAGATGTGCTGCATGTTTTATACCAGGAGGGCGGGGCCTCCTGCTCATGCAGCAGTCTCATTGGCCTTGACAGGTGTGATGAAAGAAACTTCACAGGTGAACGCGCAGGGGCGCAATTCCCCATATGTGTTGTACCGAAGTGAACCAACCGAAAGGGAACCACACGGCATGGAGAGAACAGGCAAACTCCACACAGAAAGGCCCACCGGCTGGGATTTGAACAAACAACCTTCTAACTGAAAGGCAACAGCTTTACCAACTGTGCCACCGTGTCGCCCATTACATGTAATAATAAGAAGCAAAAAATGTCAAAAGGTCAGAAAAGACAAAAAGCCCCCAAAAGGTGAACTAACTAGTAAAAAGAAGCAAAATGCATTTTTTGAAAGTATGGAAGAAAAAATAATACCGGTAATTGGAATGCTGACTCAGCGTGCACAGAATGTGACTGAGTGACTTAAAGATCCACTGACGTGATTTTTCTATTATTCATCAAATTGCTCAAAATATATATATTTTATCATTTACATATGTTAGTTTTTGCAAACAAAATGATAAATCACCTTAATTTTGCTTTAAAAGTGATTTTGAACTTCAAGCCATGTTTAATCATGGGAAATCCGTTTACACCTGAACGCACCATCTGTGACTTAAAGGACAACACCCACCGTGACAGTAACAATTCACCATATTGGAGAATTACTGTAGTATTTTATGAATTTTATTTTCATTTTTGCATTTGGGCCAGGCGAGGGTTAAAAAAAAAAAAAAAAAAAAACCCACTCCCGAATGAATCCGGAAACCTGGCCGAAAAGTCCCGAAGGGTCATGCCTTTCGTTACATTGATCTCCACCCAGAAAGCAAGGCAGAAGGTAGGAGTGAGTTTCCATGGAGGTTTATGAGAGTGAGAGTAAAACTGCATATTTCCTGGTGCATTTTTGTGTACAACTGGACCAGTGGTCTGCTTTTATTTATTATTTATTTTATAGACCTTTTTAATAAGATATAACACCGCTGCGACTGTTGCTGGCTGCTCTCCTCTCCTCTGCCCAGAGAGGAGCGAGCCGTGCGGCTTCTCCCTGGCTCCCCGTTCCGCTGCGGGTCAGCTTTGAAGTTCGTGCTGGGGCTCGGTTCTGTCCAGCCTTGTTGCTGGAGCACGGGGAAGCACAGAGAGCACGGGGAAGCCCGCGCGCGATGGTACATCCAGACCGACAGAGCTCCGCGCTGCGGCTGCCTTTCTACTCCCGACCTGTCTGGTCAGGGGAGAGAATAAAAAGGCGATGCGGAAATGAATGAATTTGTCGCGATCAAGCGAATTAAACTAGTATGTCTACGTGGATGCTGCTCAGAATATGACAGACATCAGTGAGCAACCGCTTCTCTTTTTTTTTCCTCTCTTTGAGCAGCGGTCATGGAAGTTGATGAAGGCTTATTAAAACTCCGCCTGTAACTCCAAGGCGGAATCTTTAGTGATGTGAATGCCCATATTTGGAGAGGGGCAGATCTTCCCGGAGCTTCTGCTAAAATCTGCTATAAATCATGAAATAACACATTTTGCATTATTTCTCTACAATATAAATAAACGCTCCTGTATTATTTTTAAATAAACTAATAAATATTAATGGCGATGCAATTTGAAAACATGGTGGGTCATGGACTTTAATGTCCAGAGTGAGAGGCAGAGGGCTCCAGTCTCTTCAATAGCGGACATTTTAAAACTTGACTAATTTATCAATCTAGGTGAAGATTTGAGCTATTTGTCTTCATTTTGGGAAGCAGAAAATAGTTTGGGTGATGGAACAAGAAACAACAGGATCTAATTTAGGTCTGATGCTGTATCAGACTGACCTTCATGTGGAGCTGCGCACACCGTGACAAGCTCAGAGCTCTGCCTCAACTCTGGACATTACATCACAGATGGTGCGTTCGGGTGTAAACGGATTTCCCACGATTAAACACAGCTTGAAGTTCAAAATCACTTTTAAAGCAAAATTAAAGTGATTTATCATTTTGTTTGCAAAAACTAACATATTTAAATGATAAAATATATATATTTTGAGCAATTTGATGAATAGTAGAAAAATCACGTCAGTGGATCTTTAAAGAGCATGCACGTGAGTAATGACGAGCCAGAACTTCATTTGGATTTACATCCTGAAAGCAGAAAAGATCTCGGAGCTGAAGAAGCCTGCACAGAGCTGTCACGACACACTGGAGCTTCTTCACGGCTCGGATCTTAAACTACTAAAGTCTCCAAACCCTGTCCATCATGTTTGAAGAACCACTGCTCCCCCTCCCATCAGGACCGGAACATGCTCTGCTGCCAGTGCCGGCAGCGCAGCACAGATCAAAGAACCCGGCCTCAGCATCGATGATGTAACGTCAGCGCCGGCCTCAGATTATGAGAGCTTACACCCCAAGTGAGGGGTCGGACCTGGAGCTGGCAGCGCTGCGGCGTTTGATCATCTGATGGATGTTCAACTCAAGTAGAGTCAGGAGAGAACGTGATGAAAGACCTGCTCTGCCTCCAACCTTCCTCAGCACACGTTTCCTGCGGAGGCAGTCTGAAACCAGATCATCTTATTTATCAGGGCAGATCAGATGGTTTGAAGTGGGTTCTTTGAAGAAGCTCGAGCAAATATTATCTTACCTGCTGTGGATGAACCCAGTTCAAACAGCTGATCAGCTGATGGGAGCAAGACAAAACTGCTGCTGTTTTAAAAACGACTCTAGTCTCAAAACCGTATTTGGCTCTTCCTTTATTAACCTTCATCATCGTCACTTTTGCATTGCGTGCTCGTTCCGTCAGAAATATCAGAGTCCCTGACAAAATGGCTCCAGACTGCACCACAGGCGCCACTCTGAGGCCCGGCTCACCTCAAGACTCTTCCGCTGACACAATTCCAAGATCCTACAGATGATGCAAGAATTCAACGAGTGAATATTTACAGAATAAAGAGTTTATTCAGTGGGTGGAAAATATTTTCTTTCACTTATGCCCCTTTTCCATTAGTACCGGTACGGCCCAGCTAGACCCGACTTGGCCCGATTTTGAGGCTTTTCCATTAGTACCGGTACTTAGAACCTGTTACTATTTTCAGGACCCTCTGCTCTGTGGTTCTAACCAGAACGAGTAGGTACTAAAACGTGACGTCAGAACACTGTCCGTCCCTGATTGGTCAGGGGTGGAGTCACTGAATCTTCCA